>PVKH010023830.1:0-13758 GCA_004027955.1 Chaetophractus vellerosus
TCAGTAGCTGTCTTGCTCCAACATGTGGCAACAGACTTTGGTGAAGGAAGAAACTTATGCTTTATGGTCTGGTAACTGTAAGCTTCTATCCCAAATAAATACCCTTTATAAAGACCAACAGATTTCTGGTATTTTGCATCAGGACCCCTTTGGCTGACTCATACAACTTGTTGTTTTTTATTCTTTTGAATATATACCCTATATACCTTAGGAGTAGAATTGCTGGATCATATGGTGGTAACTCTGCCTGATTTTTTGAGGAACTGCCAAACAGTTTTCCAAAGTGACTTTTTAATTTATTCCAGAAATCTTTGCAGGTTTTAATTCTCTACATCTTTTTCAACACTTGTTATTATCTGACTTTTTGATTCTTGTTGGGATGAGGTGGTATTTTTTATGGTATTGATTTGCATTTCCTTAGAAACTAAAAGTACTGAGTATCTTTTCTATTACATTTGTATTTTATCATTTATATTTTAAATTACCAAAAATAGAGTTGATGGTAACACATTATGGTGAGTATAACTAACACTGCTGATTTATAAATGTGCTTGTGGCTGAAACGGGTAGTCTAAGGATGTAAATATCAACCAAAAGAAAGCTAGAGAATAATCTAGGGACTGTATAACACCGTGGACTTGGTGTTAGATGAGGATTATGGTTTAAAAAAATAAGGAATTCTCAGGTCTTTCTTTCCATGGTTTCCATGTCCTTTGAAACCTCTCTCACGATATCAGTTAATAATTATATAATATTTTCTTCTGTTCCTTATATTATCATTGTTAGATCTTCCATATATTGAGGTTTTCAAGTGTTTCCTTTTCTTGCTTTCTGATCACATTTTCAGCAAGGGTCTGGATTAAAAAGGTTCGTAACTAGAAGTGTATTTCCTCTGACTAAACGATAATTACTATTGTCTGGAAGTGAAAGCAGCTTTTCATTATAGAGGTTTACTTCCTGTAATTGCTCAGAGGAGGGGTGAGCTTGTGACCAAGTGGAGTTTATTCATAGTTTGTTTGCTAGAGCGGGGGATCTCTACCCGTTCAGATTGCAATATGGTCCTCATACATTGGAACCAGAACTTCTTTTAGACAAAACTTAGGGCCAATTGCCCAGAATATGGAGGTACTGGTTCAACTATTATACCTTTATTTAATGAAACAGTTCATTGCCTATGGTCCACTCTTTATGGCTCTATTATCTCTATTTTGAGATAATCTAGGATTTTGCTAAAAAAATCCCATTTTTGTATTTGACATCACCTCTAATGCCTCTATAGAGATTATAGGGTCTATAGCTCACTTTATGTATTTCAAAATTTTTACTATTGTGTTCTGTTGTAGAAATTCCTTTGTTTTTCAACAGTCTCATGAATTTATTTTTGAGTTTCATATATATATATATAATAAACATGCCATATATTATGTAATTGAATAGATTTTTTAGTTGGGGAATAAAAAAATATTTTGTTCAGTCAGCTATTTTGAGCTGGTAGCATCATGATTTTTTAAAAAATTACTCTTTCTTCTTCCTGCCACTGAGGCACAGTTGTATTGAAACACTGACTTGGCAGCTCTGTAATCAAGTTCTAATTCAAAGCTCATGTCTTAGGTAACAAACTAAAGTTTATTCAAAGATGACATTAAAATAGTGTGGTAAGAAAGACCGAGATTATGATATCTTACTTTGTTGTGTTTCGGAGAGCTAAAGAAACAAGCTCTTTAAGTATAAGAAAATAGACAGGTAGAAAGAGACAGAGAGACACACAGAGAGAATACCTGAGGGCCAAGTCTGCCTCCAGTGCAGATCTACATTTACTGTTTTTATATTCAAAACAAATTACTAAAACACATGTATGATAATTCCAATTGTACTATTCATGCTATAGTTAGTCACAATTTACAAAAATGTTTATATGAAGAAATGAAAATCTGTGTTGCAGTCAGAACTCCCAGGTGATAACTAAGGGCAGAAATTCCAACTGAAGAGTGGGAATACAGAGGTTCTCGGGTCCCGGCCAATCTCTGAAATTTCTATTGTTACACAGCTGAAGTAAGCCCGTGAGAGTTCCCCATCCTCCAGTCTCTGTCATCCTTTCCTTTGGTATTGAGATGAGGTGGTGTGAGGACCTATGCACCCAACCTCCAATCTATGGGAAGGCTATTTTCCCCACTTCTTTTTTAGGATCACCTTCCTGTAGGATGTTGGGGAGAAGGAAGTTTGCCTCACATGCTCCCTGGTGTCTGTAAATGCAGATGGCTTGTTCACCGCTGTAACAGCATTGCTAATGTTTCCTCTAGTTTCTACAGGCACTGTTTTTTTCAACATGATTTCACTTCTGCCTCCTGATCCATTAACACCCATAATACAAAATGGCACTAATGCTAGGCTATGTTAGTGTGGTGGCGTTGTACTGAAGACTTGGGTACTAAGGGAATTATCATGTAGGAAAAAAAATAAAAATGTGTAATGAATTTGATCTTTTCCAGGACAGATCATGTAATGACCTCACAAGTAGGAGATATTCCCCAATATTTTTTTAGTCTTCCCTCATGGCAGATTATAATTTCTAGTCTTCCTTTCTTGTCTCAAAGCCCAGAATTGAGAGCCTACCCACCATATTTCTTTCTTCTCTTCTCTCTCTTTAACTACTCTTATCTTAGATACTGATTAAAAATTCAGTAGATCTAAGACATTTCCACAAATTCTTTGACAATTCCTTCCCTCAAGAGGTAGAGGCTATGACTCCTCCCTTGAACTCCAGTGGGATTTTGTCCCTACTTCAACGTATAAGAAAGTGGCCAAGGTGATGCTTTTTGGCTTCCAAAGATAGGTCACAAAAGGCCATGAAGCTTATGCAAGTCCTTCTTGGGATATTGGACAGGGGAGCCACCAGCTGCATATAAGAATCCTGGATACCTGCGGCTGCTGCGCGGAGGATGCATAGGGAGGCTGTGCATACACATTCCCACACAGGTGCAGATGCACATGCACTCACAGGCACTGCTGAGGGAGATGCCAGGGAGCCTCAACACTTCCACCTCTTGGCTGTTTTAGTCTTCCCAGCTCAAGCACCAGATATGTGAGTGCAAAAGTCCTTAAGGGGATCCCCGCAGCAGCTGCCATCTGATTCCAACCACAAGAGAGTCTAGGGAGAAATGCCTTGCTGAGGCCAGTCAACCTTAGATTTGTAAGCAAAACAAATGGTTATTTTTTCAGTCATATTTTGGGTGCTTTGTTACACAGCAACAGATAACTGGAATACTTAATTATAGAAGACTTTTAATTGGTTTTGTTTAAACCTCTCCCTTCTAGGGTGTGCCAAGTGAGGCCCCTCATTTCTCTATCAGAAAGACCTGCGAATGCATTGCCTTCAACAAGTGAGTCATCAACTCTTGAGAGCATCTACTCTCCTGAAAGTGTAACCTTTCCTTTCCCTTTCCTTTCCTTCCCTTCTCATCCTTTGTTTCCATCAAAAAACAGATGTCTCTGAATTTGAAAAGATCTTTTTTATTATCCTTCAGAGATATGAAACTGAGGAACAAAAACTGTGATATCTCTCCATAAAAGGGTGATTTATGGAGTCCCAATCTCTCTGTGACCATTTGAATGCACAATGATTCATAAGTGCACATTCATATATCAAGGATTGTCCATATATCACAAAAGGGTCATTTTCTGACATCATGTCACAAAAGATGTGGTAAAAAAAAAATTCTTCTATTGATGTGGACCTTGAATTGCTATAGGAGCTGAGTCAGGAGGATTTATCTCCTTAGCGCTTTAATGTCGGTTTTTGTTATCACATGTTTGCACTTTTAAACTCAAGTAAATAAAACACATAAAATAAAGACTGTTGGTTGAATATTTATGTTTGTTTTGGGGGGAGGTGATTGCATGTCTCAGTTTCGTGAATCCGAGTTGGGTGGCTCTTGGTTTGGTAAAGTGGATATTATCATTTCCCACCCTATCTGAAACTAGGAGAACATCCACAACCTGTGAGGTCATACATGATTCGTGTCCTTGAACATTGCTTGTAGTTATAAAAGAAGGGAGAGTCTTCCCTCAGTCCTAAACAATAGCAATGTAATTAACTGAGGAAGAAAATCAATGCCTCTTCACTCCCGGGATATAGATCAGTGGTTCTCTTCATAATTTCCCAATTCTTAGTTAATTCTCTTTTCCTTTTACAGAAAAACAAAATCAGAAATAAAAATGGAAGCTCCCAGCTTATAATCATTTGTCCATTCCAATTATTTCTTAACTTTGCTAACACTAAAGTGGTATCTTGATTCTTCTGCTAAAAGTTTTTTTTTTCCCTCCAATTTTGCTTCATTATTGTCAGCATGTGCAAGACTTTGAAAAGCGAAATATGTACAGGATTGCTTGATAAACTCTCCTTTATTCCTTAAGGTGCTGTAATGGTTTGACAGTTTTATCTAATTATGAATTCCAAAAATATAAATTGAATCGTGCTTGTAAACTGATCTGTTCATCTGGGCATGATTGGTTTATGATTAGGGTGTTAACTGGGCCACATCAGGAGGGCATTGAGCCCCGCCCCTTGGTGGGTGTGGCCTCAAGTATAAAAGGCAAGGCAGAAGATTTGAGAAGCAGATTTTTGAGATGCAGTTCTGATGTTGGAGAGGGCCTTTCACCTGATAGTCTACAGCTGACCTTGTGACCTTGTGGAAGAAGCGCTAAGCCTGGAGAGAAATGCAGCCCCGGCAGGAGAGGAACCCAAAGGCCTGAGCCCTAGCAGACGTCGGCAGCTGTCTTGCTCCAACACATGGACTTTGGTGAAGGAAGAAACTTATGCTTTGTGGCCTGGTAACTGTAAACTTCTACCCTAAATAAATACCCTTTATAAAAACCAACCAATTATTGGTATATTGCGAAGCATCCCTTTGGCTGACTAATACAGGTGCCATAATACCTAACTACTCCAAAGCCCCCCCCCCCCTCAGCACTGTAATGACACAGCGAGCATCAAGGAGGTAGTGAGCAGAATTCTTATCCTGGACCAAGACCTTTCTCCCTGATGAAGATGATAAAGTGACTTCTGTGATGATTAACCCTATGGAATCATTATATTAGCTATTTTCTTTTTGCACATAATTTATTTACGCAATTGTAAACTTTATGTATGGTAATAGAGGAGGAATCCAGGATACCATCTTTTTGTTTTTACACTCACATAACTCTTTGTGCATTTAAACCAAATGCTGTTCATAAATATCCCAGATGCATCACATTCTCCATTCTCTTTTTCTGTCTCCTCCTTGCAAAGAAGTTGTAGGCATGTGTAGATTGGTAGTCACAAGTGCCATCTATGAGAAAAAAAGGATTGGTCACAAGAGGTACACAACTAGGCTTCGTCTCTTCCATCTTTAAAATCTTTTCTGAGAAAGTATACCATTGGCTTTCTTGAATTCCAAATTTAATAAAAATTCCCTCCATTAAACCTCCATCTGAAAGTTTAATTTTTAATTCTTCTTGCCCTTATACTTTCTGTAGTAGTAATGGGTAATAATCAGATCTCTTATCTATTCCTATTAGATTATTTCTCTAAGCAGCCTTTAAAATACCCCTCTTACCTCTTGTATATGATTTCTATATGACATGAATGACACTGTTTATGTGGCTTGACATTTAGTTTTAAACTTTCAGGTTTACTCTAAAAAACTGTTTTATTGAGATATAATTCATACATTATATAATTCACCCATTTACAGTGTATAAATCAGTGACTTTTAGTGTATTCCAGAGTTGTGCAAACAGCACCACAATCAATTTTAGAACATTTTATCACCCCCAAAAGAAACAGCGTACCCATTAGCAAATACTCCCCATTTCCTCTCAGTCTCCTTCCCCCACCCCTAGGCAACCAATGATCTTCTTTCTGACCTATGGATTTGCCTATTCTGTATATTTCATATAAATGGAATCTACAATAGGTAGCCTTTTGTGACTTCTCAGGTTTAGTTGTAAGTTTTCAGCATTTTTAAGGAAATACGGAAGAGTCCCGTGCTTTTTCTTACCAGCTCTTCTGGTTGTTTTATTTGTTTCCTTGTTTGTTTTGTTTCTTATGTTTTGACATAATCAGGAGTGGAGTCCTTTCTGGTGAATGCCAGACTTCTTAGGTCCATTTTTCTGAAGCATATGTGTGATTTTCATTCTATTATCCTTCTCGTTTATGCTGCAGAGTGTTAACGCTCGCTTGATGAAGAGGCCAATAACTGCTTAAGTGCAGACCAACTTTCCAGCCTAGTCCTTCTTCCTGACTCCCTCCAGATTCCTGAACCTACTCCAAAGGTAATTGCCTCTGGCATGTTCTCAATTCCACCTTACATTATTTAAATTATTTTTAGTTTTAAATATAGAATTTGTCACTCAGTTTTCTCTTTCTGATATTGTTGCCTCATTTCTTCCATATTATCTTACTTCAAATTAGAATCTATCTATTCTCCAAAAATGATTGTCAACATTTATTGGTAAAATCTTGAATGTATTTATAATTATTTGCTCTGAACACAAAAGAAATAGTAACTTTTTTAACATAACCTGAAAAAATTTTTTTTCATAACAATGCAGCAATCTTTTCAGATCATATATAGGTAGGAAAATAGCATATAACAAATGCTTTAATATGTTTGCAAAGCATAGTGAAAGATACTTATTGGTAAGGTACAAACTATTAAATTAGACAATTAAAACGAAACTGCTTTTCAGAAAGGAAATACTCAGCTCAATCTCTCATCTATCTTTCTTTATATCTATCTATCTATCTATCTATCTATCTAGTCACCTTTCTATCTATCTATCATCTATCATCTATCTATCTATCTTGGTCAACTTATTCCTTTTTGAAGAGAATATGTGTATAAATTATAGGTAATTAATAATAATTTCCCAACTCATTGCTAACTGTAAACATTATTTCCGACTATATTATATCAATCCGCCAATAATGTGAAACTTAATATGCATTATAGTGATAGCTAAATGTCTGGGGTTATTGCCAGGAGAATGGGCCAGAGGATGTTATTTAGATGTTATTTAGATGATGCATTGATTTGGTAACTGAACTCTCTATACATTGATATTTATGCTTATTTAATAACATATCTCAGGTCTTGTCTTTATGAAGCCACAACAGTAGATATAGAATATCGATTTACTATAGTAAAATCTGTGCACATTTATGTCTTCACCCATTAACTCATTTCTGAGTGCCCGAACTGTGCCAGGAACTATGCTTGGTATTGGGAGTCCTGCAATGAATTGAAAGAAACCACCTTTATAAAACTTATTGTTGCATGGAAAAGGGAGGTATTAACCAAATATTCAGACAAATAAATGCAAAATTGTAACTGCTTCAAGTATTTTTGAAAGAGAAACACATACTACTTTTCACTTTATTAGACACAGGAAAGAATATACCACATTCTGGCTTTAAGGGAAGGAGCATTTTACTTTATTTTTTAGGTTTTACTTTCTGGTAGAGTAAAATAACATTTTTCCTTCCAGAACCATATTGACAAATGTCCAATCAAACGTCTTGGCATCCTTTCTTGACTGAAGACAGAATTTTCATGCCAGTGAGACTATGGCAGAGTGTAGGAGGACAGAGGGCAGGAAGAGGCTTTTCACCATTTATCAAGAAGGAACGCCTAAATTGCAGTTATTTATTAGAAAGTTGGAACTGCTTCAGGGAGTATCATTCCCTTATAAGAAGCACAAATTCCACCCTCAGGAACCAGACACAGGGGTCTGGTAGGGCCTTCTCTTAGGACCCTTAGTTGTATGTACAATGCCCAGCCTGCCCTGTTGTATGGGCTTGTTCCAATTACTTTTTTATTCTTAATGCAGTACTTGGTGAAACAATAAAAGTGTATGTGTAAAATATATGTAATTTACAGCTCTCTACCAACTTGAGCATGAGAACAACACAAAATGGCATTGAATCTACTATGTTTTTGTTCCTGACCTCATCTGTTTTCCCCAGAGGTAAACACATTGCTGAATTTTGTGTTTATCCTTCTCTTGCTTAAGAAGCTTCTGATGATATTTGGTTCCCCCCAAAATCTTGCTTAGTACTACCTGTGATATAGGATTCTTCTGCAGTTTGCTTTTCTCCATCAGACTCGTCACTCTCCCACATTCAGAGAACAGGTGACATAGCATGAAAGGATGCTAGAGCTGAGTCTTAAATAAAAGGGGTGGCATGGTTTAGAAAAGGGAACTCAGGAGAGCCTGTTTGGCATTCTACCCAGAGTCATAGAACATAGAATGGTGCAAATGTGGAAAAGGCATATATAAAGGGGCAAAAGATCACAAACTTTAATATTGCAGAGATTTGGCTAGTAAGACAACAAAAGAGACGAATAGGAAGACAGGATAGGAATGGTGTTGGGGATTGAATCGTGTCCCCCACAACCTCTGGTCCTGTAGATGTGAACCCCTTTACAAACAAGACCTTTGAAGATGTTATTGGTTGAGGTGTGCCTGAACTGAATGAGGGTGGGCCTTGAGAGAAAAGGGATGAAGAAATGGACATGAAAAGAGAGAAACCACGGGGAGCAGCCAGAAGCCGGAAGTCAATGGAACCTGGAAGAGAAAGGAGAAAATGCTACCATGTTCATTGCCATGTGAGGGAAAAGCCACGGAAGCCCAAAGTTTTCTGGCCAGCTAGAAGATACTGTCCCTGGGAGGAAGCAAGCCTTCTCACCTCTGAAACCCTAAGGCAACAAATTCCCATTGTTTAAGCCATGCCATTTTATGATATTTGTTTTAGAAGCCTGGAAACTAAACCAAATGGTGAAGTCTTTTGAATTTTGCAGGTCAGGGTTTGCATTTCAGCTTTTTCAATTAGTAGTGGTGGGTGAACCTGAGAAGTTAACTCACCTTTCTGAAACTTAGTTTCCTCAGTGGAAAAATGGGGACAAGAATCCCTTTCACACAGGTTATGAAGGCCAAGCAGCTAGTTAGATATCAGTAAATATTAGATTCTTTCTCTCTGTATAACTACTTAACATTTCAAACAATGCCTGCCTCTGGTTTCCATCTGATTTTTAAATATATTACCATCTTTGTCTTCTATGTCATCTTTGTTTGCACTGCCAGACCAAAGTATGGCAATTTTACCCAATTTTTTATTCCTCAGCAAAATTTCCCCTATCTCTTAGCTTTTAGGATACCCTGTCAGGTTGTTTCTTAGCTGGGTTAGTCTTTTTTGGCATATTTTCTCTTTCTCAAGAATGGACTTTTGGCTTTCTCCTATGCCATAAGTAAGTGACAACAGTAGCATTTAGAGTTGATATTCTTCCAATAAAGGTGGTCACATGCAGCAACACTGGGAAGGACAAAAGTGTCAAAGTCAGATTTACTCTGCTGGGAGCAAGGACCTAAGAGGAACCTGATCGTACTGCTCCCTGTCACTCACAGCCCACTAACGGCTGCTGTGAACTCTGTGTTTTACAGAGAACTCAGCTTTAGTTCTGTGGCTTGCTGTGCCTCTTGTATGTGTAATTGCATGTAGTGAGCTAATACACTGACAACTGAATGATGTGGTTATTTGAGACTCAGAGGAGGATGTGAATCTGACACACTTAAAGAATGATTAATATTTCCTGCAACAAGAGCTGCATTTACAAGAGTGAGGTGGTAACATGGTGACATGTTAGAATAATGTTGGCAAAAGCAATGGAGAATAGAGAAAAGTTCTCTGTAACATATTTTATTCTACATGGTTGCACATGTATCAGCAAATTCTGAGAAAAAATTTGGTAGATGACAAATTTTGTGGGACAAATGTCAGTATTTATCAACACATTGGAAAGTACAATACTGTTCCAGGACATATGCCATTGATTTATTTTATTGAGTTTCTGCAGGTCTATGAGGGCTATTCTTTGTTGGGGGTTTTACCTCTGAAAGCACAGTTAAAATCCATTTATAATATCTTTTCAAATAAAACATCTGCAGATAACAGCCACAGACTTCCCTTTTCCAAGTCAGCTTTTCATAAAGGATGCATAATTTTGCATGTGCACATGGGCAACTTATCGTAGGCATTTAAGAAATGATTGAAAATAACTTGTAAGGTGTAGGGGTAGGAGAGAGGATGGTGAGCTTTCAAATAAAGCTCAGATGAAATTGTTTTGGAAACCTGAGGCATTCTTTAAGGTTTTTCTGAAAGATAGGAGGTTTGTTACTTACTTATAGGTGGTCCAGGGCTTATTGAAAATTATAGGAAACTGAAGGAAGGCACTCTTACATACCTACTTGATTTAGTCAAAGAAGTGTGTTACTTAGAGAATAAAATGCTCTATACATTGCAAAAACCTGAACACCAAGGAGCCTAGAAAATTAAATATTTATGCTAGCAATCAATTTATGGCCAGGTTCAAGACATTTGGATATGATGTAAGGAGTTTATATGTCACTCTTGCCTTACGGATATGCTTCATATGATGTGCTATGTGTTATTAGTTTTTAATCTGCAATCTAAGCTGTGTGATTTCTTTATGGTTATCTTGTATTATAATGCATTAATGAATGTCCCTGAATATGTTATCATTAAGCCAATTTCACATAAAGATAAAGAAGTTTGGGAAAATTTGAATGAAACCATAGAGGAGAAAGGGTATGACAAGGATAGAGCATTTACTCTTTTTAAAAGCATTGACAAGTAACAAAGGAGGTGGTTAATGCTCAAGCATTGATGCAATTTTTCTTCTCTCTTCTCCACTGATATTAGTATAGGGGACAGAGGCTAAGACTGGGAGTTAGAAGAACTGAGTTCCAGTGTCAGCCCTCCCCCATATGCGTTGCTTCCTTCTCATCTGTTATATGTACCTTGAAATAAATTATTGAATAATATTTATTATAAAAACCATAGCTTAAACATTACCAACCAGCTCTATACTCCCAGGCTGGTAAATGGTACTAATATGAAATTAATTATTCTCTATCATTTGTCTTGCTGATAGATTAGATGGTATTCCACATCCCAATCATGAAATCAAAGCCATGGCTCACAGAATCCCAGTAAGTGAGTGAGAAAACAGTGGCCCAGAGCATATCACATGGCCTAATAATCATAAACCTGTTTAATATGGCCACGATTTCAGTTCTGGCCATAAAGTTCAAATATTAGACGATATGGTAGAAAACCAGACATCTAAAAACCCTAGAAGTAGTCAAAAGAAGTAAAAGAAACCCACTTCAGTGATTTATAAATACATTCTTTTCTAAGGGTTAACTGGATGGTGAATTATAATAGGAAATATTTGAAAATATTGTTATTGATATTAATATAATTAAATCAGGGTTGATTCAGATTGAAATCATCATCTTTATGAGACTTTGGAGTTCTTGTACATATTTCTTAATACTTAGAATATAAAACTTATAACCTTAGAGCTAGCTTTGATTCCTAGTCAATATCCTGTGACTTGTATATCAAGTCATGTTTTTTGCTTGTCAGGGATCTTCACTTCTGCCTCTTTCTTTTTAGCCAATGGCCTTCTACTTTAAGCCTTTCTCACTTCAGGCCTAAATTACATGTTTTGTTGTTGGTTCATCAGGACAACTGGGGTCTTAGAATCTTACCCATAATATTAGCATCCAAACTGAGGACTTACCTGCTGAAAACTGCTTTTTAAAGACAAATTTCAAAAAGCTTCACTATGGTCTTTGACTTAGTAATTGAATAAATAAGATTTTGAAATATTCTTCTCTGATTATTGTACTTTTTATGAATTGACACATTTAAATTGGAATTTTCCTTCTTTGAATGGACTCAATAATGAAAGGTGGGCCAATTATTATCATATATTTAACTTGATGCAGCTGCAGCGTTATCACCATTTGAATATTCATTTTTAAAAGTATGAAATTGTACACATATTTATCATTTCGCCATACGCACTTGACTTTCTAAAGACATATTTGCTCAGACTTGATACAAGTGAAATGAAAACTTGTTTCTATTCAACTAAGTATCCAAATCATTTCTAATAAGTTTCATCTACAGTTGTGTACTATAATGATATTCATTTAACTGATATTTTATGGGTGAAAACGTCAAGATGATAATTATCTCAAAATCTAACAATCAAAATGAAAAAAAAAACCAAAAAAAAAAAAAGTAAAATCTAAGAATTCCTAATTGACCAGAGACTTTATTCTCTTCATCTCTTCTAACTCTCATAGCCCTGTGAAGTGGATATTTATTCTTAAGCTAATTTTCTGTTGCAGAGTTGGAGCTTGGTAAGTTAAGAAACTTCCACCAGATCACACAAGTAGTAGAAGAGAGAAAAAGGTTTGATTGGCCATCCGGGTCCTGGTCTGTTAAGCCAGTGCTCTACCCTTTGCTCCTTAAAATGCCATCCCAGGACGAGCATAACCAGCGTCACCTGGGTGCTTGGTGGAAGTGCAGAATCTCCAGTAGGCTGACCAGCTCTTCCCAGTGTGCTCCTGGCTTCCCCAGTTTTAGCCCTGAAAGTCCCATGTCCTGGGAAACCCTTCAGTCCTGGGCAAACCCAATTGTTTCTCACTCTGAACCCCTCTCACATAGCATATGCATTTTAGTTATCTGGGGATGTTGTTCAAACATGCAGATTCTGACTCAGTAAATCTCAGTAAATCAGATTCTGAGCAGGGACTGGGATTATTTTTAAAAATAAATGAATATTTCTAAAAAGATTTCTAGAGAAACAAAGAATGGAATCAGCTTCCATTCTTTGTCTCAACAACAGCTCAACTAATCTAGTAATATACAGTGCTCATAGGGATTAAAATTCTGATTTGTCTACCAAAATTCATTTCTCCTGGAGAAAGAAGTTACTCCTCTCTAATAAATAGAAATTATACTCCTCAGAATCATCTTGCTTTGAGCTCGCAATGCTGCAAAAACTTGAAGAAAAAGAAAAAGCCTATGGGATTATTCGCTCTGATTGTAGCTAGAAGGATGTAAGCTGTCAAAAAATTGTAATTTTAACTGAAAATTGACATATAAATGTATTGATATAATACAGAATGTACCTGACATCTGTATTGCCAGTCTCAGTTTGTATTCTCACTGGATTAAGAAGCCATATCACTTTATTAGCGGAAGGCACACTTGTCATACCCGTTTAAATGGTATGGCTTGTTTAATAAGCCTTTCATATTTCACTTATACACTTTTATGCCTTGGATTTTGCAGATAAAATTCTCCCAGCATGTGAAATCTCAGAGGACATATCTAGAATACTGAAAAAGTTAGCAATACCTATTTCTATTTTACAGCTTAGATTAAAAGCAGTTAGACCTGGAAAGGACCTTAGGGAGAATACAGCCCATTTACTTTGTGAATTAGGAAATTCAGAGCTATCAAGGTTAAATGGTTTCTTATGGTCATCCAGCAAGTTCATAGTGCAAACAAGTCCCAAATTGAGTGTCGATGAGAACAGATCTGAAAATACTATGTTTACCTTGAGTGTTCATTGAAATACAGATTAATAGCTCTTAAACTGAAAGAAAATTGTAGACACTTATTGAAAAATTATAA
Organism: Chaetophractus vellerosus; assembly: GCA_004027955.1. Classification (NCBI taxonomy): domain Eukaryota; kingdom Metazoa; phylum Chordata; class Mammalia; order Cingulata; family Chlamyphoridae; genus Chaetophractus; species Chaetophractus vellerosus. The sequence continues at coordinate 13,559 of PVKH010023830.1, forward strand.
AATTGCAGCTGTCTGTTTAAATAAAGGTGGACTAGGTGGAATATGACATTGCAGAAAGCTAGCATGATGATTTGCTTCCATTTCAACCCTTGGTCAAGGTAGCATAGAGTCAGAGAGCAATCAATCACTGGTTTGAGTCTCAGAGAATTATGTTTCATAGTTGATTGAATTTTTTAAAATTCATTTTTATTTTTTTTTCT
>PVKH010023831.1:0-13762 GCA_004027955.1 Chaetophractus vellerosus
GAGCCGGCCCCCCTTATATATATTTTTAATTGTAGCTTTTAGACTTAGAAGGGAATGTAGAGGTCATGTGAGCTGCAAAGAACATAACAACTTCACTTACAAATTATATTTTGTCCTCTGCTTGGGTTATATTTAGTGGAAGGAGGCATTGGCCCTTACCACAATTGATTCTTTTATTAGAAAGCTATGTGATTTAAAGCAGCGTTTTAGAGCAAATCTTCAGCCCATCTGTCCAGGCCACAGCTTCCCTGTCATTGCACCTATGACTGGGATTCCAGAGCACTTAGTGGGCGCCATCCAGCTGTGGTTACAATCTGATTTCTCGTCATACCTCTTTAGAAAGTATATTAAATACAGGACATTTTGTAGTTATTTATGTTCATTTTCGTCTTGTTTCCAACCAATTTTCCTAGCCTTTTGATGAGATACTTTGGAATCTTATTCTGATATTTCTGGTACTTTATATATTGTTTCTAGTGTGGGGACAACTGAAAACTTGAAACTTTTAAAAATACTTTGTGTGTCTTCATTTAACTAATCTGGAAGAATCTGGTGACAGTGCAGAAGATGGTGGTTTCCATTGCCATCAAAGGGATGGCTTTGGATATCCAATCAGTCTTTAATTAATCTATCTTTGATAATCTTACGTTCAAGAATATTATGGGAGTTTTTTTAGATACTTTTATAGGGTCCAGTTCATATGGTCTTTGGCATTACCTGATCTTTCCACATACCAAAAAATTAAATAGAGTTAGGCCAGTAACTAGTCTTTTAGTTATCATTATATTCTTTCCTAAATTCTCATAAACTTATTTCATATTCTAATATTGTGCCATTGTCAAGATTGCTCATCTATACCTTTTTGGAAGTATGGCTTATCACTTGATGGGGTCTTGTATTCTGGTTTTGTCCTCCACTGTACCTCAAAATTCCAGATAGTGATACTGAGGCAGCAATCAAGTTCCTGGAAGTAATTCATCTGATTCTGAAGAATCAGAGGTAGTTACTTATGTACCATCTTCCTATTGTGTTGGGTAGTGATTCTCTATTTACATGTCCTTCCCAGAATTACTTCATTATTCTCTGAAGCATAAAGAATGGCCTACAGAGAAGCAGATGTGGCTCAAGCGATTGGGCTCCTGTCTGCCATATAGGAGGTCCAGAGTTCGATTCCCAGGGCCTCCTGGTGAAGGCAGGCTGACCTGTGCGGCGAGCTGGCCCATGTGAAGAGCTGGCACAGCAAGATGACACAACAAAAAGACACAGAAGAGAGACAATAAGAGACCCAGCAGACCAGGGAGCTGAGGTGGTGCAAAAGATTGAGCGCCTCTCTCCCACTCCAGATGGTACCAGGATCGGTACCTGGTGCCACCTAAAGAGAAGACACAGAAGAACACACAGTGAATGAACACAGAGAACACAATGGGTGGGGGGAGATTAATTAATTAATTAATTAAAAGCCATACTTTTTATAACATAGTAGAAAGTTTCTGCAGTAAATACAATTGTGTATCATCTGACTGGGGGAATACAAATCCGTTGACTTCTCTTTCTCTTATTTGCAGTGTTCCTCTGAAAATTTGCCCAGTATCTACTATCAATCTACTTCTAGAGTGGAATATAAAGAGGGTGAGCCAACCTTACCATTATCTGGAAAACAGTTGTTTGCAAGGCAGTTTTCTAACCTGACATTTGGGTAAAGTCTTTGTTTTATTTTTGGTTTCACTGCTTTTCTAGTGAAGGATATATTAGGGGTGACTTTCTTATAATAACTGGTAGAATTTTAACTGTCCATTTTGTAGGTTACCAATAATAATAAGCAAAATGTCAATGAGTATACTCTATATCTGACTTTAATACAGAGTCCATTCCTTTACCTTACCTGGGCCGTAGTACATCATTTTAAAGAATTAGCATTAAAGAGTAGATTATACCCTTTCAAAATAGCATGTGCTTTGAATCATTAATAGAAATGTTTCATATATTCTGCATTATATTTCTGGACAGGTTCTAAGTTATGCAGTGTAACTGGCAATATATAGCTTTAGTTGGACTAAAATGTGTACAGTAGCTCTTTTGCCTGATACTTGAGACACAGCATTGCAACCATCTTTGCTTTAAATTTCAGTTTCCAAACCCTAAAGATGACTTTTCACTTTGTTCATCGACTTTATAGGTCACCCCTGCTTCTGGGATCCAATCCTATGTTGTGGTTAAGAAATGTTTCACATTAGAGTGAATCACAAAACAGAAGATATTTACATATTAAATAATTATTTCATTAGATTTAAAGGTATGTTTCAATTATGACACTGAGTTCCCATAAATATTTCTTAACATTCAAGAGGAAAGGAGGGTTAAATAATCAACCAAAGTTAAATATATCTCAGAACCCCTCTTACCATTATTTTGCATCTCAAATAACCGTATCCTGTTCCATTTGAGCAAGATAATGTTGTAAGATGCTCCAGGGTGCCATTCTCCCACAGAGTCTTTGAACAATTAGCAAAATTGGCAAAGCCATCTTCCTCAAAACTCTGGAAAACAGTTAAGAGTGGCAGTAATTGGGTTAGGGCCAAACAAAAAAAAAAGGTAAGTTAAAAAATAGTAGGGCAAAGCGGATGTAGTTCAATGGTTGAGCGCCTGCTTCAATCCCCACTACCTCCTAAAAATTTTTTTTAAATTAAAGTAGAAAATCCTTTGGCACCCTTGTTGGTTCTTTCCCCACCATCCCCACAGAAATAAAAAGGATTGTAAGAAGATACTATCAACAGCCGTATACAAATAAATTAGATAACCTAGACAAATTCTTAGAAACTCATGAACTACCACATTGACTCAAGAAGAAACAGGAGGTCTCAGCAGACCAATAACAAGAAAAGAGATTGAATTAGTAATCAAAAACTTAAAAAAAAAATTAAAGCCCAGGATCAGATATCCTCACTGGTGCATTTGACCTAATATTTGAGGAAGAATTAATACCAATCCTGCTCAGACTCTTCCAAAAAATTTAAGAGGATGGAACACTTCCTAATTTATTCTTTGAGACCAACATTACCATAATACCAAAGCCAGATACAGATACCATAAAGAAAGAACATTGCAGACCAATGTCCTTTATGAATATAGATGTAAAACTTCCCAATAAAATACTAGCAAACCAAATCCAACAGCACATTAAAAGAATTATACATCATAATCAAGTGGGATTTATCCAAGATATGCAAAGGGGGTTCAACATAAGAAAATCAGTTAATGTAATGCAACACATTAATAGAATGAAGGGAAGAAAAACCACATGATCACCTCAGTCAATACAGAAAAGGCATTTGACAAAATGCAGAACCCTTTCTTGATTAAAAACTCTTAAAAAGGTAGAAATAGAAAGACATTTCCTCAACGTGATAAAGGGCATGTATGAAAAACCTACAGCTAATATACGACTTAATGGTGAAAGACTGAAAGCTTTTCCTCTAAGATCAGGAAGAAGACATGGATGCCCGCTGTCCCGCCTATATTCAACATTGTACTGGAAGTTCTAGCTAGAGCATTAGACAAGAAAAAGAAAAGTCATCCAAATTGGAAAGAAAGAAGTAAAACTTTCCCTTTTTGTAGGTGACATGATCCTTTATATAGAAAATCCTGAAAAACCTACAGCAAAGCTCTGAAAGCTAATAAACAAAATCAGCAAAGTGGGGGATCCAAGATTAACCTGTAAAAATCAGTAGTGTTTGTAAACACTACTAATGAAAAAAATTTGAAGGAAAAACAAGAAAAAAATTCCATTTACAATAACAACTAAAAGAATTAAATATCTAGAAATAAATTTAACCAAGCATTTAAAGGACTTATACACAGAAATCTACAAAATATTGCTAAAAGAAATCAAAGATGACCTAAATAAGTGGAAGGACAGTCCATGTTCATGGATTGGAAGACTAAATATTTTTGCAATGTGACTTCTACCCAAAGAGATTTACAGATTCAACACAATCCCAATCAAAATTCTAACGGCCTTATTTGCAGAAATCAAAAAGCCAGTCATCAAAATTTATATGGAAGGGCAAGGGGCTCCGAATAGCCAAAAACAGCTTGAAAAGGAAGAACAAAGTTGGAGGATTCAAACTCCCAATTTTAAAACTTACTATAAAGCCACAATAATTAAAACAGTTTGGTACTGGCACAAGGATGCACACATATAGACCAATGTAATTGAATTAAGAGTTTAGAAATAAACCCTCACATCTGTGACCATTTGATTCTGACAAAGTTGCCAAGTCTACTCAATGGGGAAAGAATAATCTCTTCAAAGAATGGTGCTGGCAAAACTAGACATCCACATTGAAAAGAATGAAAGTGAACCCCTACCTTACACCATATACAAAAATTAATTCAAGATGAATTAAAGAACTAAAAATAAGAACCAAAACTATAAACCTCTTAGAAGAAAATCATAGGGAAGCATCTTCAGGACCTTGTGTTAGGCAATGGTTTCTTAGTTTATACCAGCAGTCATAGCAACAAAAGAAAAAATAAATGGGACTTCATCAAAATTTAAAATTTTTGTACTTCAAAGGACTTCATCATGAAAGTAAAGAATGAGAGAAAATATTTGGAAACTACATATCCAATAAGGGTCTAATATCCAGAATATATAAAGAATTACAACTCAACAACAAAAAAGACAGCCCAGTTTCTAAAAATGGGCAAAAGACTTGACTAGAAATTTCTCCAAAGAAGGTATACAGATGACCAAAGAGCCAGTGAAAATTTGCTGAACATCATTAGCCATTAGGGAAATGCAAAGCAAAACCACAACAAGGTACCATTTCACATGCACTAGAATGGCTACTATTTTTTTTTAAATGGGAAATAATAAATTTCAGAGAGGATGTGGAGAAATAAGAACATTCACTCATTTTGGTGGAAATGTAAAATGGTTAATCCACTGTAGAAAACACTTTGGCAGTTCCTCAGAAAGTTTAGTATAGAGTTACTCTATGACCCCACAATCCCACTTCTAGATGTATACCCAAAATAATTGAAAGCAGGGACTCCAACAGATATTTGCACCCCATTGTTCATAGTGGCATTATTCACAATTGCCAAAAGATGGAAGCAACCCAAACATCCATCCACACACAATGGAATATTATTCAGCTGTGAAAAGGAATGTAGTTCTGATACATGCAGCAACATGGATGAACCTTGAAGACATCATGTTGAGTGAAATAAGCAAGACACAAAAGGACAAATATTTCATGATCTCACTGACATGAAGTAATTAAAATAAGCAAATTCATAAAGTTAGAAACTAGATTACAGGTTTTAACAGGGGAGTTAATGCTTAAAATGGTATGAAATTTCTGTTGGGGTGAGGGAAAAGTTTTGGTAATGTATGGTGATGGTAACATAACATTGTGAATGTGATTAACACCGCTGAATTATATATTTGAATGTGGTTAAAGGAGAAATTTTAGATTGTATATATGTTGCCAGAATTTTGAAAAAGAAAACTACCAAAGAACTTGTACAATACAAACAGTGAACCCTACTGTAAACCATGGACTATATTTAATAGTATAATTATCATAATATTCTTTCATCTATTGTAATAAAGTTACCATAATAATGCAAAGTGTGAATAATAAGGGTATATGGGAACATGACCCTTATTCTGCATGATTTTTATGTAAACCTACAAATTCTCTAATAAAAAAATTAATGGAAATTAAACTCCTTCCAAATAATTGTATCCCTAAAATATTTTGTTTTCTTATATAAACTTTATGTACGTGATGATCACATATACATGGATATATCTGGACCTCAAATGTATTGGAACTTAATTTCGTCTCAAGTCAGCAAATATCTGGCAATTGATTATTTTTTTTTGTCAGGGAGTATTCATTCCCTTGCTGTTTTATTTTGTCTGATGTGGGTCAAATATATTCCTTATACACTATACCCTATCCAGTTTCTTATACCTTATCCAGTTTCTCTAGAATCTCTGTATCCTTGGTATTGTCAGAAAATTGTTACAGATTATCTGGGTTTTTTTAGAAACTTCTTCGATTTAAGTAATGAAATTAGTTCAGAAAAATACTTTGGACAATTTAACGACTGCAGCATTTATTGAGCACTTACTATGTACTTCTAAGTACTTTAATCCTCACCTTACCAGGTAGGTACTACTATTATCCTTGCATTATAGATGAGGAAACTGAGTCTTAGATTAATTTGCTCAGATAAGATCACATAGTAAGTGGCACAGCTACGACTTGTCCAAACTTATACTTTTAATTAAGTTTTACTGTCTCCCAGACCTCCAGGGAGTTCTTAGTACAATGTGATGCTTCCTCATCTGTTTCTCTATAGGAGATAGTAAGAATACAATAATTTACCAGGAGTAAATTTTTTTAATGTTTTTTGGACATTTCCTCTTAAAGTCTCCCCTAACCAGCCCCCTCCCCACCACACACTCAATCAGATGGCTTTCTCTTATTCTTCTACTGCAACTCACCCAACTTCATTCAAAGAATTTATCACTATTTCACCCATTTAACCATAAGTTCTTTGAAATCCGGTCGCCTATTCTCTAGTATGTAGCAGTGTCTATCAGTGCATGAAAGTGGAAGGTTACTATTAAAATTGTATTAACTACTGCCAATATTCTTGCTGTCCTGATTTTGTGATAATCAGGGTAGGCTAAACATTTGCTGTATTAGAAACCATGCATGTGTCCCCAGACCTAGTTTTTCTCCCTAGGTCTGGTTTTTAGAATGCTGGTGATAAACTAAGCCTGATTTATTATATGGCCATCCTGTATGGGAAATGACTGTAACTGTAGGTATCTTTGGTCAACCTTAAGAGATATAGCAGGGGGACGGATGTGGCTCAAATGGTTGGGCATCCGTCTTCCATATGGAGGGACCTGGGTTCGATCCCTAGAACCTCCTGGTAAAAATTTAAAAAAAAAGAAAAATATAAAAGGCACGCGGGCCACCAGGCCCCGCAAGTGGGTGAGCCCCCCAGGCCCTGTGCACGGGTGCGCCTTCAGGCCTTGCGAGCCACGCAGCAAGATGATGACATAACAGAAGAGTGACACAAGGGAAAGCTAAGACGAGACATGCTGAAAAACCAGGAACTAAGGTGGTGCAGGTGGTAGGATGCCTCTCTCCCACGTCAGAGGTTCTGAGGATCGAATCCCAGTAAAGAGAGGAAGCGAAGGATGAGAAGAGAGGGCAGGAAACGGACACAAAGAGTTGCCCAGTGAATGGACACAAAAACAGCAAAATTGGGGGAGGGAGGGAATGGATAAAAGTAAATAAATAAATAAAATCCTTTAAAAAAAGGTATAGGGAAGTAAGATGCGGACTATCATTAGTAGTAATACTCTGACGATGCTCTTTCATAATTTGTTAACAAATGTTTCACAACAATGCAAGGTATTTGTGGTGGGGTGATATGTGGGAGCCCTGTATGATGTTATGTATGTTTGATTTGTAAGTTCACAATGTTTACTGAACACTTATTGTTTATGTATGTTCATGTATGAATGATATACTTCAATAAATTGTTTTTAAAAAATGTATCAACTCAACTTTTCCATTTCTGATATAATTCTGCACATTTCAAGCACAAATATTTGATGGAAATGTGTAAAACACAGAATTATTAAATACTTAAATTTTTTTAATGTTTGCAGAATGAAGAGGAACAATTTATCTATTGTGAATAAAATTGTTCAGTTTTCACCAGCAATGAATCAGCCAAAATTTGGGCTCTCCTCTTCTCTCAACCAGGCTTATATGTTCACTCTTCTTCTAGACTGGGGGAGTTTGCCTCATAGCATAATACTCTGCATTTTTCAGTATCTTCCTTTAATAGATCGGGCCCATGCATCTTCTGTATGTAGAAGATGGAATGAAGTTTTTCATATTCCTGATCTTTGGAGAAGGTTTGAATTTGAACTGAACCAGTCAGCTACTTCATATTTTAAGGCCACTCATCCTAATCTCATTCAACAGATAGTTAAAAAGCATGCTGCCCATCTACAGTATGTCAGCTTTAAGGTAAGAAAAATAAGCATTAAATAGAAACAATGACATTTTGTTAATAATGTATTTGTATATCTAGATTCTCGTTTTGAGGCAGTCATGGAAATTTGCAGAATTTTTATCCCAATCTATTTCCTGTTTTTCTATAGTTGTTTGCATAGATTGGGTTTTAGACCTTGGGCTATAATTAAAGAATTTAAACTTCAGTTTCCTTCATCGGTATGCTAGTTACTACAATGCAGTTGCTGTCTAAGGTGAAGATTTGAAAGTGTGAAGTGCTTCAAAAGTTAATTTGTAATCAACTCTATTTTTAAATGTATACTTTTATGATAATTTGTATAAGAAAAAATACAGCTTGAAGGAATAAATACAAAATAATTTGCAATTGAATTCAATTAGATAATTATCTTGCCAGTAACTTTCTAATAAAATACCTTCAGAAAAATATCTAAGATTTAAAATTGTCCTTATAGGTTGATGGTAGTACTGAGTCAGCAGAAGCTGCCTGTGATATACTTTCTCAGCTGGTAAATTGTTCTCTCCAGACTTTGGGCTTGATTTCAATGGCCAAGCCAAGTTTTATGAATGTGTCCAAGGTGAGCTATACTAAAATTCTTAAATGTTACTGAACTAGGAAGAAAGGATTTATTTTCCTAAAGACAGACCACATGCTACTTGTGTGCAAAGCCGTTTTCTGTTGACTTCCAATGTCAGAATAGCTTATACATGCTTTCATTCTTTAGATATGTCATATTTTGTAATTTCATTGTTTCCACAGTATATGTCATTAATATAAAATTTAGATGTTATACTTAAGATTTTCAAGTGCCAGTTTACTTAGTTACTTGGAATATAAAGAATAAAGAGTCAACAGTTGATGTTTTTCTCGCAATTCTACAGCTCTCCATTGGAGGTAGAACAGAACTTAGTTCTGTGGCCATACCAGATATCAAGGAGAATGGGAATGCTTTTCAGCTGGGTAGTAATGTGCCCAGCTGAAAATTGGGACTGGATTACCAAGAAGAAGAAGAAAGGATAAAAGTTTGTTAGGGGGCAACCAGCAGTCTCTGCCACACAAACTAATAACTGTCTTCTCTTCATTCATGCCTCAATTTAAATGCCATCACCTCAGATGTTTTCCTTGACCACTTTTGCCAAAACAGCACCTTTCCCCCTGTTACTCTCTAATATATTACAGTATTTGTCTTCTTTATATAATTCATCAGTACCTGAAATTACCTTATTTATATATTTAACATGTTTATGGTCTTCTCCCCATGCCAAAACATTAGCTCCTTGAAAGCAGGGATTCTGTCCATTTTACTTACCATTGTACATCCAGAATTAGAATAGTACCTGAAATATAATAAGCACTAAGTTACAATTATTGATAACAACTGGCTAATGGAAACCTTCTATAGAATAGGATGAAGAACTAGTAGTATCTTTTCTCTCGTAAACTGTGTCATGGCTCTCCTTTAGCAAGCATTTCCACTCTCCTGTTTATCTTTTTGTGAGATATGCTGAAAAACAAAAACAGTCATTTGGGGATTAGAGCAATATAAGTAGTAAGATGAAAACTTACCACTTGTTAATACTTATTTCTTTGTTTATGAACTATAAAATCAGATTAGCCTGAAATTCTTCATAGATTCTAAATCTGCCTATCTTGTTGCAGATTAGCTTGCAGGGCCTGCTTCTAGGATAGCTGATAAGTCACCAGGGTGACACACCAGGAATTACCAGACTTAGTTTTTGTTTTTTTAAAGATTTTTTTTATTTTTATTTTTTTATTTTTATTATATATTTCCCCTTTCTGCTTGTTCTTGCTGTGTTCATTTTTGCATTCTTCTGTGTCTGCTTGTCTCCCCCCGCTGCAGCGACCCGCCAAGTCAGCTCACTGCGCGGCGGCCTGCCTCCTCGTGGCGGCTTGCCCTGCCCATGGCGGCTTGCCTTCTTGAGGCAGTCTGCCTGCTCGAGGAGGCCCTGGGAACTAAACCCGGGGCCTCCCATATGGTAAACCGGAGCCCTACCAATTGAGCTACAGCCGGTTCCACCAGACTTAGATTTAAGCTATGCCTCCACAATAAAATTAGAAAGGTCATGGACCTCTCTGACCCTTAGTTTTCTCATTTGTAAATTGAGGAATAAGATAAAAACTACAAGTATTTTGATAAGCATAAAGTGCCAAACAAATACATTGTTATTATAAAAAATATGTAGCTCATGTTTAAATGTGTCCATCAAGACTAAAGAAACCAATTGACCGCTTCTCGGCCTTTTGGCTAAGATCAAGTGAAATTAATTGAAATTTTCTTAAAGGGAACATAAACCTTATATTTCTTAAGGAAAATGGCTGATGGATTTATATTTCTCTAATAATTTATGACATAAAATTTAGGAAAGATGTCTTAGTCTTCACCACTTGAAAATTTGTTTACTATTAACATAAATCAATATTTGTTTTTTATACATGAATTAGCATTTATAAACGATTTAGTCATTCTAATAGGAACAATAGAACCTTTGAGAGCATCCGAATTGATTTTGAAAAAGCAAAAATGATCATACATGGCTTTGGTTGCCATACTGTTCTATCTTTGCCAGAAAATACTGGATCTAAAAATTTATGAAATCCTACCCATTTTGAGGCCAAATGATAAATAAGCTTTAGTTTGTCAATCTTCAAATGATATAAAGATTTAGATTTAATTTCTTCAGATAATTTGTTAGCAAAAAGAATGTCACTGACGATTTTAAAATCATTTATTTATTCATTCACTCAACAAATATTTATTGACCATCGACTATGTGCCAGATACTATTTTAGGTACAGGGAATATAGGAGTGAATAAAACAGTTAAAATTATACTTGTTCTAGAGCAAAAGTCAGAAAGTCCAAATAGTAAATATTTCAGGTTTTATGGGCAATATATAGTCTCTGCCACAACTAGTCAACTCTGCTAATGTAGTGTGAAAGCAGATACAGTCAATACATAAAAGAATGGGCATGACTGTGTTCCAATCATACTTTATTTATGGTCATTGAGATTTACATTTCATGCAATTTTCATGTCACAAAATATTCTTTCTTAATTTTTTTCAGCCATTAAAAATGTAAAAGCCATTCTTAGCTCACAAGCCTTATAAAAACAGACTGTGGACTGGACTTGGCACATGGGCAGTAGTTTGCTGACCTCTGTTCTAAGAAATAAATTAATACTGAAAAGTAAATCATTGAGAGTGAAAATAATTGGAAGACATGTTTAGTAAAATCCTTGTGAAACTTCTTCCTTTGTCTCTGCTCCACTTACCAATTGTAAAAGCATAAAACTATACTTTGTTATTAAAAATGTCTTCTATAAAATGGTACTGTGAAAAAACAGTAATATGTTGACTGCCTTTACTACATTGTTTCCAGATGTTGATACAAATAGTTTTAATGAATTATTTGATCAAAGCTGTAAATTTTAAATAATATTTTCATAATTTTTCTCTTTGCCTTGCAAGTCTCATTTTGTGTCATCACTGACAGTTGTTTTTGTCAACTCAAAATCATTATCATCAATCAAAATTGAAGACACACCAGTACATGATCCTTCATTGAAGATTCTTGTGGTTAATAATAGTGACACTCTAAAACTCTTAAAAATAGTAGCTGTCCTCATGTTTCATCTGATGGTAGGTTATATTATTTAAAGCTTGAATGTTTTATTTTATTACAGATTTCTATTTCCAATAGAAGTCTTAATATCCAAGCTAAGTGTAGTTTAAATTGCTTCTCCTGAGAGTATTTTAATTAATTTTATATATATATATATATATATATCATCAGCCTCTCAGAAACTATTAGAGGTCTATTTTAGCAAATAATTATAACTAATATCAAGGTTAAATTTGTAAAACGTTAATTAGTATCAGTATGAATCTTTTTCCTCAAGGATTTTCCCTTATTTCCCACAGGAATCCTTTGTGTAGCTGATCATTGTCAAGGCCTTAGAGAACTGGCATTGAATTATTACATTCTAAGTGATGAGCTTCTCTTAGCACTTTCACGCGAGACTCATGTTAACCTTGAACATCTTCGAATTGATATTGTGAGTGAAAATCCTAGACAGATTGAATTTCATTCTATTAAAAAACAAAGTTGGGATGCACTTATTAAATACTCCCCTGGAGTTAATGTTATGTACTTTTTATATGTAGAGGAATTTAAGACATTCTTCATTGAAGAAATCCCTGTTACTCACCTTTATTTTGGTCGTTCAGTAAGCAAAGCAATTCTAGGACAGATAGGTCTTAACTGTCCATGACTAACTGATTTAGTGGTCTGTGCTGATGGTCTTCAGCCTCTTGATAATGAACTTATCTGTATTGCTAAACACTGTAAAAACGTAACAGCTTTGGGTCTCAGTGGATGTGAAGTTAGCTGCAGTGCATTAATTGAGTTCATAAGACTATGTGGGAGAAGGCTTACACAGCTCTCTATTATGGAGGAAGTGTTAATCCCTAATGATCATTACAGCTTAGAGGAAATTCACACTGAAGTCTCCAAATATCTGGGAAGAATATGGTTCCCTGATGAGATGCCTATCTGGTAGTTTTTTTTTAATCAATAAGATTAGTCTCTTTCTGTCAATGTATTATTTTAGGTAAATTATTTTATTGCTTGCAAACTGCCTTAATGGATTGCTGCAGAAGTATTTGAAAAAATATGAAAAGCCATAAATCTCCATAAATAAGGCACAGAGATGGTTGATATGCTAAAAACTATAGATCGTTTCTTGGTAAGTTCCTCAGCCTTCCTTGAAGGCATATTTTAGCTTGTTAAATCAATATAATATATATATATATAATATTGAACTTTGGTTTCCTTAAGTTATGTCATGTGCTTTACAAATTTATATTATTTTAGTTGCTGCTATTTTATCTTGCTATTAATATACTTTATAAAATATATAGTACTGAGAACTAAAAAAAAGTCAGAATATAGAGCTAGAGGCTTAATTGTAATTGTAAAATTTTTCTTTTTTTCTTTTTTTCTTTTTTTTTTTTTTTGTTACATATGCCCCACTTTCTGCTTGTTCTTGCTGTGTTCATTTTTTGCGTTCTTCTGTGTCTGCTTTGTCTCCCCCCATTGTGGCAATGCGCCAAGTCAGCTCACCGCTCGGTGGCCTTGCCTGCTGGCAGGCGGCTTGCCCTGCTCGGGCGGCTTTGTTCTGCTCGTGGGCGACTTGCCCTGTCCGTGGCAGCTTTTGCCCTGCCCACGGCGGCTTTTGCCCTGCCCACGGCGGCTTGCCTTCTCAAGGAGGTCTGCCCGCTCAGAAAGGCCCTGGGAACCGAACCTGGGGCCTCCCATGTGGTGAACTAGCGCCCTATCCACTGGGCTATAGCTGGCCCCCATGCACTCGTAAAATTTTTAGCACTGTAAAAGATCATCTTGTGTTTCAATAAACAATTTCTAATTTCCAATGGACTTTGAATTCTACTTTATTATATTATCTTGGAGAAAATGTGTATTAGATTAAAATTAAATAATACCTATTCATTTTATAAAGATTCTCACTGTGATTGTTAATTGATTAAATGTATTATCGGGGGGGGGGGGCCTGGCTGTAGCTCAGTTGGTAGGGCGCCGGTTTACCACGTGGGAGGCCCTGGGTTAGGTTCCTGGGGCCTCCTTGAGCAGGCAGACCGCCTTG
>PVKH010023832.1:0-13766 GCA_004027955.1 Chaetophractus vellerosus
CCCTTTCTGCTTGCTCTTGCTGTGTTCATTTCTCTGCGTTCTTCTGTGTCTGCTCTGTCTCCCCTCCGCTGCGGTGACGCGCTGAGCCAGGTCACCGCGCAGGCGGCTCTGCTCCATTCACGGGCAGATCTGCTCCGTTTGCGGGTGACTTGCCCTGCCCACAGAGGCTCTGCCCCGCCCACAGCGGTCTGCCCGCTTTGGAGAGGTCCCCCGGAACCGAACCCGGGGCCTCCCATGCAGTGAACCAGCGCCCTATCCAATGGACTACAGCCGGCCCCCATGGAACTTCTTGAAAAGGGTCTCAGTATATTTTTTATACCAGGTTGCAAGATGGAGTTGTTGAGCAGCAAATGTTTCTTATTCTACTTCGTAATAACTAAAAAGGAGAGTAAAAGAGCTAGAGAATGGTGAATATGGTGAAGCAGAATAATTGAGCCTTAAGTCCATTTTTAGGTGTGATAGCCCATGAGTTCCCTGCAGTTTCAATTTTGCTTTTCCTTTGAGGATCCTGTAATAACCAGTTTTCCATTTCCCCATGGGTTATTTTTTTAAGATGTTAATAATTATAGATAAAATTTGTTGGGTTCTTATCTTGTGACAGCCATCATGCCAAGCTTTTAACATGCATTATCTCAAATACTCTTCACAATCAACCTCTGAAGGCAAAGTGTCTGGAAGAGTTTTAAGCGACTTGAGACAAGTTGCCCAGCTACTCAGTGGAAGTGTTGGGATTGAAGCCAAGCCGGTGCTCTTAGCGAGACACAATATTGTCTTGTATCCACGATGGAAAGTTGTGAAAAGAACACAAACTTGTAGTCTGGCTCTATCTTCACCTCCTGTGAAGATTAACCAAGATAATGTTCTCTGTAAGCTGGAAGCCCTGTCCAAATGTAACAGATTTTTCTGATACCTTGGACTTTGAGGTCTGTTCAATGAACATTTATACAGTCTCTGCTTGACCCTATGCCAGGTTCTGGGAGTACAATGATTTATAAGACATGTGAGTTCTTTTCCTGTCACTGCTGAGCCTGAAGAAAATGGACCCTGGCAGCCAGGGGGAGGCCAGGCTTCCCTTTCCAGACAGGCCTGGGGCTGCCCCAGCTCTGGCTGTGAGTCGCCGAGCCACACGGTGAAAGCCTGTCGAGAATTGATGCCAACAGCTCCCCAGCTGCCTCATGTTAATGTAATCAGCAAGAAGCCTGCACACCTGATGGTAGTTCAGAATATGAGGTGAATGATTAAAGTTTAAAAGGTCGTATACCATTGTAATACCAAAAAGAAACTTTATGATTCATCATTCCTGATGTAATGTCATCTATTTAATAAAGCTGTATTTCACTCACAGCTCATTTTTAATGGGCCTATTTAAGTAATAGCATTGGGGTTGTTTTTTTCCCCTTCCCTTTCAAGCAAGAGTGGTTTATACGGAGCATACTTGAAAAAACCACAGTAGTTTAGGACTTGGATATTTACAATATCTTTCAGCCTTCAGCTGACTGCATATTGTTTATGCCAAACCACTATACTTGGTCTGAAATATCAAGCAAAGACAAACAAGCCGCTGGATATGCTAATACACAAATAAACTGTCTCCCTTAATGGTTTGGATGTGAATTTATATTATGGGCAGATATTGTCATCTGTACAGTCTCTCAATGATCAGTGGTCAGAGGGCACGTCGCCCATAGTGCATTTCACTCAAGGAAGGAAATGGAACCCATTGGACCTGCGTGTCTTAGCTCACTGGATCTCCACCAGAGGGACGGTTTTGTCCTCCAGCAGACATTTGAGGATGTCTGGATACATTTTACAGTTGTCACAGATGGGGCCGTGGGGATATTGCTACTAAGAATCTAGTGAGTAGAGGCTAGGGATGCTACCAAACATTCTACAGTGCACAGGAGAGCCTCTCCCCCCATATACAACAAAGAATTATCTGGCCCAAAACAAAATGTCAATATTGGTAAGGTTGGGTAACCCTGTCTGGGATGGTTAGATGCCAGGGGGAGGAAGAGGAGCAGATCAGTTTCTGCAACATAAGGCTGACATCTCTTACAGGAAGTTCAAGAAGAAAGCCTTGGGGGAACCTTGAGATTTGAATTCATGGGGTAAGAGGACTCCGGGCTTCAGAGGAAAGAGGTTTAGTAATGTCCTATGGTAGTGAGGGTAGGTCTGACCTCATTTTTCTTGGTCCTAATTTTTGTTGATGCTGTTGATACCTTCCTGACTGAATGTTTTGAAACAGTTCCTCTTCATTTATTAACATGTACCTCATGCGGGAGGTGCGTGTATCATGAGGTGAGGATGAAAGAGTGAGAGTACAGGTAACTTAGAATTTATGAAAATGTAGAAAACAGAAAAGTATTTTAAAATTTTACCTACTCCAAACCTCATACTTAACAGAGAAAGAAACTGAAGCTTGTAGAAAGGAAATGACTTCCTGAAGGTGACCAACTAATCATGGCATTCCACAGTCTAACAGTATTTATTTTGGTATCTTTGTTCTCAACTTAAGAACAATAGATTCTAACCCACACACCACTCTGCTCTCTAAATGCAACAAACAAATTAACATCTTCTTCCCTAATTCTCTCTTTTTTTTCTTTTACCACCCCTAAATTTGCCCACACCAAGATCTGTTTTAGAATATAGCAGCACCAAAATCAAAATTGTTCCTTGACATTTCTTACTAATTTTTTCCACAACAAATTTAACTTCTGGCTCTTTATTGGTAGGGTCAGTGATATTCCTGTTCTGCGGATTCCTGGTTTTCTCTTTGTGCTCTTAACTTTTTTCTCCTAGAGCATTTTAGTTGCTACTAATATCGGTTGCCACGGCTTAAACTTCAGTTCATCAAGCACCTTATAGGGTCACAACATGGAGAAGTTCTGAAGTTTCCAGAAAGATCATATATAAAGAAGGGTGGTGCGTGCACTCTTGTGGCTCACTGAATTGGTATCAACTGAACTCTTGATTTCTACCCCATCAACTGTCTCCTTTCCCAGTTTTCTTCATTTGAGTAAAATGGCAAGTCCATCTATCAGGATGCTCAGGCCAAAAGTCTTAGAGGCACCAGTGACTCCTTTTCTCCTACTTCCCATATCTAAATCTTATTGGAAGTATCTTTAAAACATATCCGTACCCCACCATTTTTCATCTCCTCGCTTGTTTGCATCCACCCGTGTCCAGGCCACCAACACCTCTCACTTTGAAAATATTGCAATCCATTTTTATCTGGTCTTCCTCCTTCTAGCTGGCACTTTTGTAATCTCCATAGAGCTTCCAGACTGATTATTTTAAAGTGTTAGTTCCTGTCTTAAACTGGCTCCTTCTTTCAATAAAAATAAATTACAAATCCTTTCCTCTTCACCTGATCTTCCCTGATATTTTATTATCTATTTGAGTATCACCCACGTATTTAATGATCATGAGCTTAATGTGCCCTATTCAAGGTCAATGATGGTATTTCTTAACCTCAGAGGAGTCACATCCATGCCCAAACTCCATGTATCACCACTTATCATCATGCTTTCTTCAGTCTGGATGGCAGCATTCAAACCCATTTGAATTGGCAAAGGCTGATATAAAATAGCACTGCCACTAACATTTTGTGAGAGATCCTGTCACAAGTGTTTTACTAAAAGGCAGAGATATAAGATCCCTTGCCTTTCTTTCATCTGCTAATTTGAAATTACGTTGTAAAAGGCTGTGTAGTTTGTCGGGTGTGATTTGTTCTTTAAATGCCCTTGCTGCTTAATCTTTGTGAAATCCTTATTAGGATGCTGAATGATCCTTAACCAGGAATTTTTTTTTTAAAGGCACAGAAAGAGGGTGTATAACAGCATGTCTGATGAGCAGCTTGACAGGTATCTGGAATAAGTGTGATGCAGAGGCCATCGAGGACTCCAGTGAACTAACATATAATATAGTTCATCCTGTTTTTTTGTCCATAGTAAAAGTCCAGTTTAGGACTTGTAGATTTGGAAGAGTCTCTCATATTGATTATGGCAGCAATAAAACTAATAGAAATATCTCAGATTCAGTCATTCCTCTTATTTGAGGACTCCAAGTATTTACATACATTGTGTTTTTCATCCTCACCAAATTTCTGGCTCTTCTGGTGTGGTGCAAGAGATAGGCTGCTGGGCAAGGAGTCATATGATCTTAATTCTAGCCCGGGCTTTGCTGCTTACTGGTTGCACAGCTTTAGATCAGAGGTTGGCAAAATTTAAATTTACAGAGCAAGATAGTAAATGTTTTAAGCTTTGTGGGTGATATGGTCCTTATCACAATGATTCCATTCTGCCACTGTAGTAAAAGCAGCCAGAGAGAATATGTAAATGAGTGAGTGTGGCTGTGCTTCAATAAAGCTTTATTTACAAAAACAGGCAGTGGGCCAAATTTTGTACATGAGCCATGGCTTGCCAACTCCTCCTTTAGATAATCTATTCATCTTCTCTGGGCCTCATTTTCTTTATTTCTTAAATATAGGGGTTGAACTAGAAAGTCTTCAAGCTACAAAATAATTTGATCTCATATGCAAAGACTCATCCACCAGAAGTTGTTTGAACACTTGAAATTAGGGTATGCTTGAATCCTCTTAGCATCTCTGTGAGTGGCATTTCACATTTTGATTGAAACCCCAATCTGGGAACAAACCTCAAGCAGGGAGCTTCCTTTGGAATCTAGTTCCAATGGACTCAGATTCAGATGAGTGTGTCAAAAGTTTTACATGCTATGTCCTCCATAAGGTAAAAAGTCCCAGGAGTCCTCAGTGATTAGAACAAAAGGGTAATGAAAGAAGGGCGGCTGAACCCCTTTTCCCACTTCACATCCCATCCTTAGCTCAATCAAACCAACCAACTTGAACCAAGTCTCTGCATGCTCAGGGAAGAAACTCTCTGGAGAAGCTCTAAAGATAGGCTATATGCACAAAACTGTTGCTTAAAATTTTCCCACTATTGAGAAGGTGGGAGAGTATGGCAGGAGGTTTTCGCACTTGGATGCCTTTGGAGCATAAATATCTTTGAAAATCAAAAGGATTTAAGGATTTCAGACCTCTAAAAACTGCACACACTTTATTTTTCTATAATATGTTATTTTAAGTAGGGGGTCACCAGGAGGGAATAGTCCTACTTAGAAACTTTGAGGAAATGAATCAATCACAGTTGGACACATGCTAAGCAGTCAAATGCTACTTCCCTTCAAATTACACCACATTTTCCAGCTTTCCAGATTTTTTTCCAGTTAGAAAAGAGTGTTAAAAACTTTCTCTGAAACAAAGCAGTTAAAACCACAGAATAAACAAATGTTTTGGTCGTCTCTCTTTCCTGGGAAGGAAGGGAGAATGCTAATACAGGCAGACACCTGAAAATATAATATAAATTTCTCTTACGTTAGTAATTATTATATGCCATGGTGCATTGCTTGCATCCTTATTTAATCTTATGTTGATCAAGTAATGATCCCATTTTACTCACCAGGCAACTGAGACTTAGTGGTTATCCACAGTCACAAAGGTTTTAAATAGCAAAGTAAGTTTTTAATTCCAAGTCTGTCTAAACCCAATGTCACTTAAACAATTATTTATACTGTTAATATTACTAAGGTAATTCTTTTTTAAAAAGATGTATTTTATTTATTTCTCCCTCCTTCCCTCTTTGTTTGCACTCGCTGTCTGCTCTCTGTGTCTGTTCGTTGTGTGTTCTCTGTGTCTGCTTGTCTTCTTTTTAGAAGGCATTAGGAACCAAACCTGGGTCCTCCCATGTGGAAGGGAGGCACCCAATTGCTTGAGCCACATCCCTTCCCTGTTTGTTGTGTCTCCTCATTGCATCATCTCATTGCATCATCTTGTTGCATCAGCTCACTGCACCAGCCCATTGCGTCAGCTTGCTGTCTTCCTCATCTTCTTTAGGAGGAACTGGGAACCAAACCCGGGACCTTCTGTGTGGTAGGTGGGTGCCCAACTGCTTGAGCCACATCCGCTTCCCTAAAGTAGTTCTAATGGAGACTAAATAGTAATCTGATTTTTCAGTGCATACCTATTGCATAAAGGACAAGTTTTTTTTTTTGGCGGGCAGGATTTTAATTGCAGAAAACTTTATTAGTTTAATAAGTTTAGGTGATGACTCTGATCTTCAAATAAATGTCATACTACAGAGGGCCCACTGCTCAAGTATTTCAACAGCAAACATTTTTAAAATTTGAGTTTGGGTGCCATTAAAATTTTAAACCCAATGCATTAGGTGAGCAATCTTCAGTTAGTTACAGCAGCCACCAGTGAATAAACACATAAAGGTTAAGAAGCTGGTCCAGGTTGATTGCTGGTTATGTGGTAGAATCAAACCTGGACCCTTTTGATACAAAACCCCCAGTGTTCTTTCTTCTGCACCTAAATGCCTATCTCCAGCATGAAAGATGGAGAAGAACATTAGGCAAGCAAAGACACCAAGATTCAAGGGTAAGACTATTAGAGATTACAAACCAGTGACCTACAAGCCAAATTAGGCTTATGCATGAGTTTCATGTAGGCCGTACAATGCTTTACTTTCATAAAAAACGTGGATGAGTGTTGAGGAGGAATGTCCTCCCTGTTCCTCCTTGCTCCCAGTTGTCTTATAGTCCCCTGGCCACTTCACACATTTATGTTACCTGCCTGGCCACTAGTAAACCTTGGCATTTCCAGTCCCTACAAGCAAACAAGTTCCCAAACAGCTATCATGATCTATCATTCTCTAATTTATTTGGTTAGTGAGAAAAGTTCTGGGGGCTAGGTCCCACGAATACAACACAGAAGTTGGTCTAACAAGAAAAAATGTTCTCATTACAAAGCAAAGAAAAATCCACTTAGGACATGCAAAAGTAATAGTCATATGCTCTCTACTACTGGAAATTTCCATGTGCAGGACAGGAAAGGAAGGGCAATGTGAAGCTGAAACAAGAATGATGAGAAGCTGAATGGAATTACCCAACTGGAATTTGGCCAATATTTAGGGCTCCCACCTGTGTAAGTTGGGGTCACTTGGCGGGGGAACTGGTTGTGGTTTTCCTCTGATAAATGGACCTCCTGAAAGCTCAGCAATCTGGAGCCAATGCCGGGCAGATTTGATAGAATACTTTGCTTTGAACAGTGCCACTTGGCAAATATCCTCTTCAGAGAAGTTTCATCCTTATGAGGCAGGCCTGCTAACTTCAAAGCAGTGAGTGATAATAATTTTCTTCAGCCTTCTGTCTGGTTAAAAGGCCAATGTACCCCCCTCCAAATTCTTGAGTTACAAGGGCTTGTGAGTCAGCCACATCTCATTTCTTATGTTTTTGTAGCTTTCAGATGCATTCTCGTTCAACCCTCACAACAAACTAATGAGAAAGACAGAGGAGAAGTTTGCATCTCCAGTGTAAAGGTGAGTAAATTGGGATTCAGGGAGTTTCAGAGCCACAGCTGAAATCCAGGTTTCCAAATTTCCTGGCTATGATGTTTCCATTTTACTGTGGCACAGGTAAATGGATGTGCTCCAAGGTTCATGACAACAAAGCAAACTGCACCTGCTCAAAGCCAAGGCAAATGTGATAATCTGAGCAAACAGTTAAATTGGTTATTGGAATTTGGTAAACACTGTCATATTATGTCCCTATAAGACTGGAGATATCATGAACTCTTGCCTTTCTTTCCTTTTCCTTATCTTGGCGAACTATGCTTTTAGTGACCCATTCATCAATACCAGAAACCTGCAGGTAGTCCTCGACTTCTTTTCCTTTCTGAATTACATCCACTGAGTTCTGTGGAGCCCACATCTCTTACTTTTTTTCCCTCTCATTTTTAGTTATTTTAATAATATTTATAGCTTTTCAAGAAAATTTCTGATTTGAAAATGATAAAAACAGTACATATTCCTTGTCAATAATTTAGAAAAAAAGAAAACAGAAAACTAAATTATCCATAATTATATAACCCAGAGGTAATAAATGTTAACATTTAGCCCTTCCAATAATAAATAAGAATTTTTTTTTCATTTAGAATTAGTATTATATATAGTTTAGATCTTACTTTTATCATTTAATTTTTTTTTGTTGAAGTAGATCATTCATAAATGAACACACATAAACAACAAGTGTTAGTAAAAGATGTGAATTTTGAAACAAGCATGCATCTCTTACATCTTTTTTTTCTTGTTGTCTGCTTGTTGTTTTTGCTTGTATATTTGTTTTCTTTAGAAGTCACTGGGAACTGAACCCGAGACCTCCCATGTGGGAGGCAGGCACTCAATTGTTTGAGCCACATCCGCTTCCCTCTTACATCTTTTGATGCTGTCCATTCTGCTGCACCCTCACTGATAGTGCCCTTATTTCAGACCCTGGTATTTCTCTCATAGTCTATTGAGGTAGTCTCTCAACTGGCCTGTGTGTCTCCCCACTTGCATCTGTACATATCATTTCATGTATGGTATCTTTTTTAATTATCCCTTCCCCTTCCCAGTAGAATAAACACGTCCTTAATTATTTTCCTCATGGAATCTTGTATATCCAGGCCAGCATCTGTAACATTTATTTGTCTGTTTCCCCTACCAGACTATGAGCAACTTGTGAAAAGGGACCTTTACGTATTCCCAATGTATCCTCATTGGCTGGCTCTATAGCTGGCGACAGTAGGTGCTCAGACCATGTTTGAAAAACAAGCAAACATTTAAATGTCCCAGCACCTGAGCAGTTTATAGTCTAAGTGCAGGCATTAAAGCAGATTACTGTGATGAAGTTTAATGAAGTCTGATGAGGGCTCTGGGTACACGGGGTAAGTCTTGGAGCCATTCTCTCTTTCCACCACAGGTCCAGAGGGAAGAAACCTGAAGGAGCATCTTCTCAGATATCCTCAGTTGCCTTCCCTTCCCCAGCCCCCAGTTCTATCAAGAGTGCCTGAAACATATCTCTAACAAGTTAAGCAGAAGCATTTCTCTGCAACATTGTCATCTACTTTGCTGAAATCCATTAATTCTAAGCTTTAACACCCTTGATCAAAAATAGCTCTGAACCTTATGGGGAAATAAGAAAAGCAGACTGTCTGGCCAGAGTCACAGGAAAGATATTAATATTTGCCTTCATGGTTAACCTCCTTTCTCTACATCCTTTCTCCCACTGTCTGCACCCCACCCTGCCACCACCAAAATAAATGTTTTCCAAGAATCTATGGCAAGAGAATTGAAAGTAAATCAAAACCTGGACAAAAGGTCAACGAAAAAGGATAAAGCTGCCACTTATATTTGTCTAAGGCAGTAAAGGGGACAACTTGTTATATTATTTACAGTCTCCATAAAGAGGAGGCCCTTGTTGCTCACACAAGGCCCTAAGCTTTATTAATTGTCAGCACGGCCTGTCCCACTACCAGGTTTTCTGCTATTGATGGAGAAGGGAGGGAAAGGCTGGCTGGCGCTCTCGCGCGCTCTCTCTCTCTCTCTCTCTCTCTCTCTCTCTCTCTCTCTCTCTCTCTCTCTCTCTCTCTCTCTCTTTCAAAGGGATCTTTTTTGGGGGCAAGGGGAAGCGTTTGTTAAGCCTCCAGACTTCTCTGCATTATGTCCAGGTGGCATGACGTGTGAACAGACGAAAGATTAAAATCACCGGGGAAATCGCTCCGTCTGAGCCCAGATCACGACGCCTCTCAGTGACCCAGCAACCTAAATGCTATCTGTCAACTTGTCCTTCCAGCGACTTTTCACCCCATGCTCCGTGGCTGCTACTCAGGGAAAAAGAAGGGGGGTGGGGATTGGAAGGAGGGGGAAGGCGAGCAGGAGGAAGCTAGGATAAAATACGGCCTTATTACTAAGGACTCTGCAATGCAGGTCAAACACGGGGCGCGGGAGCCTTTTAACAAACCAAATACTTTTTCCAGACCCTCATTCCCTAATGTTTCCTCACTCTCTTCTGAAATTCCACCCCCCTCAGGAAATATCATGCCATTAATAGGCCCCAGTCCCCCCAAGCAAAAAAGTCCTAGAGAGCCCACTGAGGACGGTGATTTTTCTAAGTTTCAAAAATTTTCCACGAAATCCACTTTTCCTTTGCTGGTGTTCTCAGCAAGTAATAGTGCACAGCCAAGCTCTCTTTGCACCGCCTTTCCTGCCCTCAACTAATTTTGGGGTTGAAGGTGGAATTTGGTGAGGTGAGAGAAGCGCAGATGTTTTACAATGTTGACCGCTCAAATACTGAGTAACATGCACTTTATTTAGAGCCGGCGTCAATTCTTTAGATGCGCCAAACAACAAAGAGACTAGGCTGCCCATCCCTCAAATGGACTAGATTGAACCATAGGAAATTACCTTTTTTCTTTTTAAGGTTAAAACATTTGAATATTGGCAATTTCATATGATTCCAACTAATCCAAAATATAAATAGTGCCTAACGATTTTCAGTTATAGTAACATGAAATATCCCCAGCTTATTTCAAAGAACTGATTTTGGTGCCCTGCTTTGCTATTGTTCCAATCATGTGCTTTGTCTGCCTATGGGGTGGCTCAGCCCTGGGTAAGCCACTTCTACCTTGAATCCTAAAATAGGAGCCACTTACAGAGCTTGTGTGTGTGTGTGTGTGTGTGTGTGTGTTTTAACAGATCCTCAGGTTTTTCCTAAAAGAATTTGACATGTGACATTTCAAAAAATATATTATTTTTAGTAGTCATCATATGAAAATTCAGGCCTTTGATAAACTTTCTCAGTTAGTTCAATGTGTAGGAGTTTGTATAGAAGTAAAGGTTTATGGGGCCGGCTCGATAGCCCAGTGGATAGGGCACCGGCATACCACATGGGAGGCCCCGGGTTCGGTTCCTAGCGGGCAGACCGCCTTGAGAATGGCAAGCTGCCATGGGTGGGCCAGAGCGGCTGTGGGCAGGGCAAAAAACTGCCACGGACAGGGCAAAAGCCGCCACGGGCAGGGCAGGTCGCCCGCGAATGGAGCGCAGCCAGCCACCCGCGAACTGAAAGCCGGCAGTGAATGGAAGCAGAAGCCGCCCACAAGCGGGGAAAGCCGCACCTGCGCAGTGACCAGTCTCGGCGCGTCGCCGCAGCGGGGGCGAAGGGGAAATATGTAATAAAATAAATAAATCTTTAAAAAAAAAAAAGAAGTAAAGGTTTATATGCTTTGTTACTTGGTGCCTGCATTTTGTAGTCTGTTTTAAATGTAAGATTATGAAAAATAGAGCCCTTTTTTTCCTCTTCAGCTTACATAGCCACATATACATTTAATAAATACTGTTTGGATATTTATACAATTGTAAAATTTACAACACCATAACCAATGTGGTTCTAAACAAATGTATTTAAATCACCAAATACTGTTTAATTTATTCTTCTCCTCAAGTTTTACTATAAAAGTGGTTTTTAAAATGACAATAGTACTACTAATTGCTATGCAAAATGTATTCAGAACCCCAGACTCTCATTATTAATCATTATTAAGGATTTGGGTATATCCTTTCAGGTAAAGAATGTTTGGAAGCCAATACTTTCCTTTTAGAAAGTTGACACAACACATTATGAAATACTTGGAAAACAAACACATACATACACACCCAAACATGAAATGTGCCACCATCCAAAGATGACCACTAGACTTTAAACTACAAGAACTGTATTTAATTCTTCACTCACTGCTGCTTCCCTGGAGGCTTTCAGCACATAATAGGTGCTCATTTCCAACTTGTGGAAAGAATGCACAGTTTTGGTATTTCTATTTAGATGTATTTTATATGCTTATTTTAGCAAAGTTGTCGTTATACTCTACATAATTAAAAAAACTTTTTCTTAATTTTAGAACACTTTTGGTTTTATAGGAAAGTTGAAATACAGTACAGAGAGTTCCCATGTACCCTACATCCAGTTTCACCTATGGCAAATATGTTACATTAGTATGGTACATGTGTCACCACTGATGAACTAACCCTGATGCATTATTATTAACTAAAGTCCACAGTTTATTCAAATTTCCTTACTCTTCTTCCAATGTCTATTTTCCAGGATTCCATATAGGAAACCACATTACATTTAGTCAACATGTTTCCTTAGGCTCCCCTTGGCTATAACCATTTCTCAGTTTTTTCTTGTTGACAGTTTAAAGGCATACTGGTCAAGTTTTTTGTAGAATCTATATACCATTTTGTTATATTTTTATTTATTTAATGTAAGAAACTTTTTTTTAAGTTACCACCTATTTTGGGGGAATGACTAAATAATATTCCACTGATAATTTCTTTATGGTGGGGCATTTAGATTTTTTCCTAAAGAAATGGAAAGTGTCTTTCTCACTGTGTTTCTTTAACATTGACTGGAGATTAACATGGGAAGGACAGAACTCACTGGGGAAAATATGCACATATTAAACATATTTTGTGCTGATAATTTTGACTTTCTTGTTTGACTTCTCTCCCAGTGTAGTGTAAAATGTAGGCATAGATGTATATACAAAAAGATATGATCCTGGAATATAGTATTCTTAATCCAGACGCCAAATACCTATCCATTGGCACTGGGCTCCTCCTTACCCAAATCAAGGTTAGAGTGGCAGATCTGCAAAGGTAGATCAGAGTCTCAGTGGAAGAAAGCTCGCAGAGCCTTCCTTGAGGGGTTCACAGTTCTTTAGTTGGTAGACAAGTCACTTGTTTATTTTTTTTTCAAATTTCTTATGCCTGGGCTTTGAAAGTTACTCATTAGTAGAGGGGCTTCTTTACATTTGTATTAAAGGCTTGGGAACAACAGTTTCCCAATTATCCTCCCAATTATTATCACCATCTATCTTAGTTTGCTAAAGGCTGCCACTGCAAAAAATACTAGAAATGGATTGGCTTTTTTTTTATTAAAGATTTTTCTTTATTTCACAACCCCCCTCATTTTACACTCCCCGTCTGCTCCCTGTGTCTGTTCATTATGTGTTCTCTGTGTCTGCTCAGGATGTGGGACCTCCCATGTGGGAGAGAGGTGCTCAATCGCTTGAGCCATATCCACTCCCTGCTTGTTGTGTCTCTCATTGTGTTTATTGTTGTGTCTCCTCGTTGTGTCAGCTTGCCACGCCAGCCTGTCGCATCAGCTCACTGTCTTGCTTATCCAGAACCAAACCCAGGACCTCCCATGTGGTAGGTGGGCACCCAACTTCTTGACCCTCATCTGCTTGTTGGCTTTTATAATGGGAATTATGAGGTTAAAAGCTTACAATTCTGAGGCTGTGAAAATGTCCAAACCAAGACATCATCAAAGATGCCATCTCACCAAAGGCTGATCCTGTATTCCTGCCACAAGGCAAAGCACAGTAGTGTCTGGTCTCTGCCTTTCTCCCCAAGCTCAGCTGTGGGCGATCAGGCACATAGCAGGGTATAATGGCATCTCTGCTGGCCTCTGGAGCTCAGCTGTGGGCAGTCAAGCATATGGCTGATCTCTCCCCTCTCCTTCCAGCCTCGTATTTTTTCAGCCTCTTGGGAATCTTTTTCCATGCCTCTGTGCTCTGCTGATTCTAGCCTCTCGGGGTTTTTCTGTCTCTGTTGCTTTTCTCTGTGCATCTCTGCTTGTTTCTTGTGTTTTAAAGGAGTTCAGCAAAAGGGCCCAGGCCCACCTGGACCCAAGCCTCACTGAAGCAATCCAATCAAAGTCTCCCCCAACTGAGTTCAGTCCAGTCAAGGGTCCCAGTCCCACAGGAATGGAGTAGCTCCAAGGACATGATCTTTTCTGGGATCCACAAATAGCCCCAAACTATTACACCGTCCTCCCAATTTCCCCATCTCACAGTGAACCTTGAT
>PVKH010023833.1:0-13765 GCA_004027955.1 Chaetophractus vellerosus
AAAAAAAGTATTCTTAGTGTTGAATAACTGGATTAATTTTGTTCTGAATCCCTCTTTTCCCTGGGGGATAGGGGGAGAGTCAAGGAAACAACAAAACAAAAATACTTGCACTTGCCAATTTCTGTTAACTCGATTTTTTGATGTAATCTCTTTTTATGTCCACCCTCCAAAATCACCTTCCAACTTAGTATCTTCCTCAGCCCCATGTCAAGCAAGGAGAAGATCTCTAACTTCTGTCCCTTTCATTCATTCATTCAGTAAATACTTACTGAATACTGTGTATCAAACTCTGTTCAAGATCCTGGGGACACAGCATTGAATAAAGAGGGGAAAAGCCAGCTCTCGGAAAGTTCACATTTTAGGAAGAGTCTCTGCTCTATTGCGGTTGGTCTGGTCCACTCCTCTGTCTTCTGTTATTCCAGTAAGCCTGAATGGATTTTGTTGTTGTCCTTGTTTGCTTTATTTTGTTTTCTAAATGACTTCAATCTGCCCCCACTGCCAAGGTTTGTGATCCCTGCTGTTTTCTTCCCACTCACCACCCACCACAACTACTATGCTGGAAGGCTAGCACCAGGCAAATGGTTTTCCTTTATCACACCTCTAACTCCTCTTTGAACAGGGACAGGACCACTAATTTCCTTCTCAGGGATCCCCGGAGGCATTTTCTCTCTAAAGGTGATACTGTAAAATCTCCAAGGCTGAGGTGTTCCTTTCATTGTCATTGGTTTGTTTGAAGTTGCTGTGGTGGTTTTGCACTTTGTCATAGTCTTGTTATGGTTTGTGATTAAACTCTGCAGTTCAGATCAGCAAGGATTTGTTCTTGGTATGTAAAGATGATCTTTGGAGTTTAGAAAACACTTTTCAATGTTAATAATGCCTAGTATTCAAGTCCTCTATCTTGTTGTTGGCTAAAAATTGTAGGATTTGTTCTCAAAACTAAATAATTACCTTAAACAAGAGAGTACCTATCTTTATTCATGTAGCAATAAACCCCATGGCTTAGCCTTAATTGCACAAAGGGTATAGGTAAGGGAACTGACTTATTAATGAGAAGACTTCAGATTATTTTCTTAATTTTATCAATTAGAAGACCTCCATGCAAAGGTCTAAAATTTCATTTTATACTTCATACAGAATAATTTAAAAGTTCTTGAATGGCTTTCACTCTGTCTTCCTTAACCATATTTTGGGGTATGGTTAATTAATAGGTACTAACAAAAACCAAACTCACAATAAAATTAAGCAAGAGTTAATTAAGGAATGACTATTTGCAATCACATAAGACTAGAATGTTCTAGAGCAGTCTGAATCCAATTTTTTATCTAAAGTACAAGTCAAGTACTACCCTACATACCTTCCAATTATTATTTTAAGTACCTACTCTGACTCTCATTTAGGGAAAAATTAAGACATTCATATTTAGACCTTTCCTTGAATTTAGTATCAACAGTAATGCTAAAGAATTTTTAATACCTCAGTAATGTTTTCACAGCGAATAGCTTGGCATTATAGATAATCGTCACATCTGACTTCTCAGTATTAGCTAAGGCATCAGATGTCAATTATAGAGATTGGCGTAGATAGAAAGAAGAAAAATAGAATCCATAATATCAAAACAGAAATTAAAATGTTGGCAGGTTTACTTACTTCCTTAAAGTCTTTCTTTTTTGTATATTCTGCCTGGTGGTGATCTAAGGTGTAAGCAATTTTATGTTCTGCATTTATACTCAGAGACGCAAGCTCTAATTTTGTTAGAAACTGTCAAAGCGTAAAACACCCAAAGCCATGATCCAAAAATTGGAGAATGAAATATATCTATATGGTGGAAGATTGCATAACTACTACGGAGGTTATTTATGAAGAGTTCACACTAACTTAGGGAATAGGTTTTTTTCAGGAAAGGTAAAGACCTATATGCAAAATTAAATGAAAGTTTTTTGCTTTTACTGATAGGATAGGATTTTATCTGCCATGACCCCGAGGACTCGAAACTCAGACCAATAGAGATGATAAAGTTTAGATAATGATAATTCTATTTTCAATTTCTATTATCAGAAAATGTTCATGGTTTTTTACTGGATTACAGGTAGCACTTGTTATCTTATAGTCATTTGTAGGGACCCATAGTCATCACAGAAATGCTTGCTGCTGGTCAGAATATAGGAACAAGTGTTAGTGAATTCCTTGGCAGTTATCAGAACAGGGATTGCTAACTTCATGCTAAACTGTGTGGGGAAAAAAGAGCTCCCCTCTACTTATTCTTTCTTTGAAGTCATATTTTCTTTTTTGTTCTCAATTACACAATACTCTAAGTTTCCCTCCATCCATCTATCAAAATTCAGTTTCAGATACTTGGGATTAAGTATACCTATATGTATAAAACTGTAAAAGTTTAATAAGATATATAATCAAAACCTTATAATAGTGTGAGACATTGTTTCTGGAGATAAAATCTTACCATTTGCAAATTTTTACCTCTTCCCAAATTGATATAAAATTAATGTATAGTCCTATCAAAATCCCAATGATATTTTTGGGTGAATAGAAGAAATGTTTAAAGTGCATTTGAAAGAATTAGAGTCGAGAAGAGTTTTTTAAAAACACTCAAAAAGGAGTAACGAGGAAAGCATGTCCTAAGAGAGATAGGGAAAAATAGAGAGAGTAGCAATAAGTTGACTTACTATAAATCAAGAGAAATCATAAAACTGCATAGAGATTCCACAAAAAGACCATGGCATCTAGATGATAGCAGGGGAATCACAAACCAGTAATGAGAGGAAAGGTTAATCAATAAACCAGTAATGAGAGGAAAGATTAATCAAATAATGGTGCTAGAAAACGGGTTACTTATTTGGAAAAATGTTAAAACAAATTCTCATCTACCCATAAAACTAAACAAATCTAAGAAGAATTAAGGATGCAAATGTAGACATAATGAATTCATAAAAATACACTAAAATATGGGTCAAAAACTAATACCTGTGTTAGTAAGGAATTTCTAATCATTAAAGTATAAATTGGAAAATCACAAAGAAGCAATCATTAAATTTACAATCCAAAAATTAAAAATAACACTTTACTAAAATTTCATTAAAAATACCATTCAAGCAATAAATTGGGTAAAATACTTGTAGTAATCATAACTAATGATTAATAGTTACTAAAGCCCTCTTTAAAATAACTCTTAAAAATACTATAATTGAAAAATGTAAAAGAATGCTTGCAACCATTTCCAGGAAGATAAAAAAAACAAAAATGGCTAATAACAAAAGAAATACAAACTTAACAAAAATATATCTCCCACCAAATTTATAAAGTATATTAAATTATATTTCTTAGGAGAAACTTGAATTGAAATAGGCCCACTTCTAAATTTTTGGTGAGATATTACAACTTGTAGCAATCTTTCTAGAAAGTAATCAGTAAAGCATTTCAACAGCCTGTCAAAAATCTATTATTTGACCTAGTAATTCTCTAATTGCTTCTAAGAAAAAAAAAATCAGAAATCGTAACAAAAGATCATGCCTATTGACTTTCAATGTGGCCTCATTTGTAATGACAAAAATGGATACTGCTAAATTATGGAAAAATAGAAAAATAGTAAAATTTATTATAGAAAAGCTCTATGACAGAATATTATTGTATTGGTTTCGCAGAGCTGACAGTGTACCACATAACAACGTGCCACAAACTGGGTTGCTTAAAACAACAGAAATTTATTCTCTCTGTTTGGGGCCTAGAAGTTCAAAATCAAGGTGTAGGCAGGCCATGTTACCTCTCGAGTCTCAAGGGAAGAATCCTTTCGTCTCTTCATAGCTCTGGATGGTTCTTGGCAATCCTTGGTGTTCCTTGGCTCGTGCTGCATCACTCCAGTCTTTCTCCATCTTTACATGGCTTTCTTCCACAGCATTGGTCTGTGCGTCCTCTCTTCTTATGACACTAGTCATTGGATTTAGGATCCACCCTAATCCAGGATAACCTCATCTTAACTTATTTCCAAATAAGGTCCCATTCACAGGTAACAGGTTAGGACTTGAACGTATCTTTTTGGGGGAACACAATTTAAACCACTACAATTATGAAGCCCCTAAACTGATGTTCTCAAAGAATAATGTCATAGAAAAATTCTCCTGATAAAATGTTAGAAAAGTTTTAAAAGCAAGACACAATATTATATAATGAATTTGACCTATATATGAAACATATATTAAATTATATGTAATATATGCATTAAAATGTCAGGAAAGAAATACATTAAATATTAACCGGATTACCTTTGAGTAGTGTGATTAGAAGTGATATTTATTTTTTGTAATACGTTTCTGGTGTTGCATCTTTTTTAAATGTTCATAAGCAATGTATATGATAGAAATAGTTTGTTTTAATATATTTTATCAGAAAAAAGTAATATTATACTAAAATCTGAATAAATAAGTATAAGGAATTAATCTATCTCCATTTAAATGTTTAAAAGTCTTCATCTAAAGGAAGAGCATGATAATTAAAATTCCAGATCTTAGACAACAGGTTTAGGGAATTTGTCATCCAAAGAGGCATCTTAGTGCAGTTGGAATCACACTACATGACAATCGACAATACTGCCAATATAAGTTTTAAGGTCAGGTTAGTATATGGATACTGAAGTCTCACTTATGGGAAATGTGAAAAGATGCAGTTCATCAATATATAAGAAGTTTATCCATGTTTCTCAAGTGTAGTGGGAGCTTTAGAATATAATAGTAACAATTGGCTGTGTAGAGGAGGTTCAAGTTATTACCCATTTTGAGGGCCTGAGAATTTTCAGAAAGAATTTCACGAGGAAGGAGGGAGAAAAATGGATGGCAGAAAGAGAAAAAGAGTACAATTCAAGAGAAATGATCAACTTGAGCTGTAAGCTTTTTGAAAATGGCATAGAGGAATCAGGATAGCTGGGGGGGGAAATGATACCAGCTCATTTTGCTGGCCCTCTGCCATCAGATTGCCTGCATTACATTACAAGAACACTGTACTCCACACAGAGCATACGTTTCTGGTAGTTTCTTTGCATGAAGAGTAAGTTCTACTATGTTTAATTAGCATAGTGGCTCTCTGCAAACCTTGTTGTAGCCCGAGCCTCTACCATAATTTACCAAGATGTCACTAGAGTACACTTTCAAATCTTGCCAGTGTGGGTCCTTTGAGGACCCTGACTTTCTGAAATTTTCTTCAAAATATCATATCAGTGTCTGCCTGACATCATGGGAGCAGGAGAGCATTGGTTGACAACAAGGAGAAGACCATGGAATCATATTCTCTGATAATGTTTATTCCACATCTGTGATTTGTGTCCTACAAGGCTCTTGGGACGTAAACCACATGTGCTGTATTTGCATTAATGGGAACTTGAGAAGGAGAAGCCATAACACTATTAAAATGTTTAGCTTTCCTGCTCCCATCACACAGACACATGCTAATAACTACTCCCAGACCTTGTATCATGGTGCTGCAGGAGGCAATGTGGAGTGCGCTCCTTGTTTCGATACAAGGGACTTAAAAACAAATAGCTGCCATCTCTGCCTCTGATTGTTTGCCAGGCTTTTAACTCCTTTGGTTTTTCCTTCAGATCATGGCGAGGTATCTCAAATGTATTCCAAACAGCACATTACATTACCCCAAGTCTTTGTTTCTTCTTTTATAAAGGGACTCATGCTTTAAGGTATATTTAGAAAAGTCAGGGACTAAGCCAAATTCCAAAGAACCACATCCTAATTATACTTTCAAATGGCAGGAAATGACTTATCAGTGCAGAATCCCACCCACAGGCTTATTGGTCACCCAGGCGTAATTGTCCACAATGTAACAAATATTCTGGAAGCTTTCTGTACGTTTAAATATCCAACTCTTAAGTTATATATGGGAACATTTGAAGTACCTTATAAACCAGAAGAGAGAGAAAGAAAGCCAAAGAGGGCTTTAAGAATGTACCTTTCATTACTCCCTAGGCCACTGTTTTTCAAATTGCATTCAAGACCCTTTAGTGGGCCACAAAACCAGTTGAGCGGGTCGGGACCAGAAATTTTTAATGAAATCCAAGAATAGACAAGAATAGAAAATAACAGACTGCATCACACATATAAGGGAAAGCATTATTCATTAAATTTGTGTTCTATGTTTTTGCTTCAATTATGTGTATATTATACATACATAAACATATATGAATATATATCGAATATTATAGATATTCAATATCAGGTGACTGGATGGATAGATAGAGGAGAGAGAGTATGTGGGGGTGTGGGGGGAGAGAGAGAGAGAGACAGAGAGAGAGAGAGAGGTATACTAGTCAGTAATGTAAAATATATTTCTTACTGTGGATCAT
The DNA here is from genome assembly GCA_004027955.1 of Chaetophractus vellerosus. Taxonomy (NCBI): domain Eukaryota; kingdom Metazoa; phylum Chordata; class Mammalia; order Cingulata; family Chlamyphoridae; genus Chaetophractus; species Chaetophractus vellerosus. The sequence goes on from PVKH010023833.1 coordinate 6,359, forward strand.
GGCCAAACACTTGAAGGCCATTGCCAGACTCTACATTCAGAGCAATGGTTTCTTTAACTTTGAACATAAATTCTTCCTTTAGCGCCTCCTCTGCCATGTAAACCTAATCTAATTAAATCTCAAATTTTTTTTAGAAACTTAGTGGGTGAAACTCAGTATGTTTTTATGTCAGTGCCGTGAGCCATTTGCCATGGATAGCACATTGCCCAACACTAGTTCCTATGATGAAACAATGTTCTCCTCAATGCCCTACTCCTCAGGATGCTAGCAAACAGTACACATTTCACAGTGGGTCTAAGAATTTGGGGAAGCAACTCCCTGGATTGGTGATCTTTAGATATCATATATTCAAGAATTGAGATTACTATTTGAGATCAGGAATAATTCAGTTACTGACAGTAGAATCATCTGGGTGAGGAAAGCAAGAAACTATAATAAGGGACAGATGCAAGGGAAAAGTTTGAGTTGAAGTTGATAATGTTGAAAGGAAGTGTGTCTGCTGGACAGAAGACAGAACCCAAAGAGTAAGATAACAGAATGCATACAGACCAGGCTGCTAGAGTTAGGATCAGAGTTCCAACATGAAATAACAAGGATATTTTAACAGGTCAAAGTTAAATAGTGTCAGTTAAAAATCACTGGTTGCACTGAAATGGTTTATTTTCACATACTCTTATAACCAATCTAATTTGAATGAGATTATGGATTATTGGTTGATATTTACATGTCTGGCAATTTAAGAGGGTGAAATAGATGGAAGGTATAGTTTAAGGGGCAAGTTGGCATTGAGGATTAGAGAAATTCTCAGCTACGATTCAGTACCTGAAAGAGGGGACTGGCAAGGACCACTGGTAACTGAGAGATCTTATACACTAAGCAAGCCATCAGAATGGGGAGTCACGGTCCCAGAAACAAGATGAGGAAACAGTGACAGACCTGAGCTTCTATGAAGACAAGACATTCAGGACCAAGTGTGCTCTCAACTGTCAGGGCCCGAGATTGTGTCAGGTCACCCAGGGATGTGTCAAAGGTCCTCAAAAGCCTAGCATCTGAATTCAATGGCAGAGAAGCATTTCACACTGCCTGAGCTGTGTAGAAAAGAAGGCAAAAAGACCAAGAGCCAGAATATGCCTGACAAAGCCCAGGAGACCATAGAAAAGTAATTTACATCACATCAAAGAGATCAATCTTCTTTTCAGAATAGCCTTAGAGGACAGTGCCTTGTGACAGCTACAGAAATTCCAAAACAGACCCAGATTTAAGGGAATAACTTCTCTCCTCTGATACTCTGGTATGGCTCTACTGATATATCTGCTTAGGGATCTATCACTTTTTTTCTCTTGCCTGATACACCAAATTAAATGTTTTCAAAATTTCAAGGCATTTAGTTACCTAAGATGCCACAACTCTGCAATAGTAACCTAAGTCAACTGAGCCATCATTCATACATAAACTTGGTGTTCCAGGTACTCGGCTAAGTGCTTGGGACACATGGTCTCTGTCGTCAGAGAGCTTAGAGTGTTTCTCTAAGGGTCAGCAAGAAGTTAGATGAGTATAATGATGAGATAGATGCATGTCATGATGGACTAAATTGGGTTGCTGGTGGGCCACCTCATTTTTCACCTCAAGTGGTTAAAAAAGCCATTCCTGAACAGATAACATTTGGGTAGTTTCCTCAGTGAAGAGGAGGGGTTTGCAAAGATCAGGGAGCTAATCAATCAATCAGTCATTCAATCAATAATAACAGTTTTTGAGTGCTAACTATGTTCCAGGCCCTATGCTACATTCTTTTCCTGGATTATATTCCTTAAAATCTGTACAATGGTTCTATGAGGTAAGTATTATGATTTTCCTCAGGTTATAGGTGAGGATGTTGAAACTCAAAGATTCAAAATGACTTACTCAAAGTTTTACAGTTAAGTAGAGAAATTGAAGAGAAAGGTTAGAGAGCAAAACAGGGACCAGATGAGAAAGAGTTTTGTAATCCATATTAAGGAATTTAGGTTTTGTATTGAAGACGATAGGGATCCATTTAGTGACATATAAAAACTTATGACAGATACGGATTTGGACAGATCATCTGTCCGTGGTCTCAACCCACAGGTCCCAACACTGGCTGATTTTCACAATCACCTGTGGAGCTCTGTACACTAACAGATCCCTAAGTCCCACTCCCAGGAACTGATTTTTTAGGTCCTGGTGATCATGAGAATCTGTACTTATAAATAAAACCAAAGGATGATTCTGATATCAGTCAAATTAGGAATTCACTAATGATGCAGAGAAAAGGTTGTAACAGCATAAAGCTGGCAGTAGAGAAATCAGGCCAAAAATGATGGTGGCCCAAATTGGAATAGATGCCAAGAGAGATGCTTAAGCTAGAAATGTAGATTAGGTATTTATCAGTTTATAACTCTGAGTAAACAAAAATAGGAATAGGTAGTAGCATTCAGGAGTGTGTCTCTTCGTGAGAAGAATCATGGCTTACAAGAGAATGTTGAGGAGCCCCAATATTTATGGGATAAGTGAACTGAAGAAAATCCACAAAGAGAGTTTAGAAAGGGCTTCATAATGTCTTCTATAGCTACCATAATTTTTCCTTCCTCTGACCCTTCTACAAGCTGTTCCCATCATCTGTGTTATCTTCTTCCTCTCCTTTCCTTCTGCTAAATCTCATCTGTCCTCCCAGGAACTTTCGCCAACATTCTTCCTTGAGTTTACTCCAGGCTACCCTCAGAAAACTTAGGTTTGGTCCATAAAAATTAGTAATATGCCCCATCTTGAATCATGATTTATTTGTTGTTTTCTAGTTGTTTTCTTGTGTTGGTCTTGTGTGCCACACTAGGTTATAAATTTCTTAAGAGCAGGGGTCACTGCTAAATTTCTTGTATACCTTGTTCTTAGAATTGAACCCTAGAGATCAGTGGTTGCTGGATGACTCCCCACGGTGTTGTGTGTGATGAGTAATGATCCATATGTCCCAATACACAGAACTGACCTAGTTTGCATCTATTGTCCTGGTGTAATTATTAATAGCATCTGCTTTTACCTTTAAAATTGTCACAGTTTGGACAATAAATTATATAGCCACTCTACTGATAAAGTAACTAATACATTTTTTTAAATATAGCGTGTTTACATGGTACTATTTCCAATGCGAATATCATTTTGTTTTGGGGAGTCAGGAATATTAAGGTGTTTTTGTACATATTTAACATACACTGATGTATCAATCTAAATTTCTCCATTATTGGGTGGGTAGCCTGTTTCTTAATTGACAGATTCTCTTTTATTATATATCACAGGTGCTTTATTTTTTTTAAAGTACCATTAACTAAATTATGCTTTTATAAATGTCAGGTTCTTTTTTATTTTTGTTTTAAAAAGACTCCTTTTGATTAAACAAGAATTTTTTCCCCCCAATATTCAGAATGACAGTTTTCTTCACATTCTCAGGACATTTTTTCAACGTTTCTGATTCATTTAAGCCTATAATTCTTGGGGGGGAATAAAACAGAAATTTATCTTCTTTCATGAAATTCCTGATTACACAGAGTTAACCTATAATTCTTAATGAATGATGATGTTATTTTACAGATGCAAAAAGCTCTTCAAGCTCTTGCTTAAAGAGAATTTCAAAATTATCAGAAACCAAAAGTAAAGTTTTACTATCATATTAACTTTACTTCTTGAACTATCTAGTTTAGATTCCAGACAATAAAAATTCGAATCCCTGCCTAATGTTTGTTACTCTTCCCAGACCGTATAGCTGGATGGCAGAGCAAGAATTAGAAATATCATTTTTTCCTGTTATCCATGTACTTTCCAAGGGCAATTCCCAGTTCTCTCATTTCCCAGGACAAAGTGGCATAAGTTCTTGTGGGAATAGTTCATCTGTACCCTGGCTAATCTGTTTACTGATACAGCACAGAGACACTGTTTATGTCTGACAAAATAGTTATAAATCACACTTCTCCTTCAGATCATAAATACACATTTATCTTTAGAATATATCACCAACTGAGTCATTTTGATGTAAATATTGCACCTCTTAAATATAATGATGATAATAGAGGCTGTGGATCCACAGATTTGTGCAAGTGCTCCCTTTTCAGCACTGAAAATATTTAAATCACAGAAGCTTTAACATCCTATGGGGAGTGGCAGACAGACATGTCAATAAAGTGGAACCCAGGAAAGTCGCTACTGTTTTCTCTGAGCAATGAAGAAGACAGATTCACTAGCTTCCCCAAGGGAATTACGTAGTATTTTCTAAGTTGGTAGTTTCTGGCTATGATGTGACCAACAGCCCCAGAAGTGACTGACCTAGAGGGAGTCCTCAGCTCTGTCCTCCCTTAGAAAGAGCTGTATAGCAAAGGTTTGGAAATATCAAGAGATGGGGAAGTCTTCCGCATTTCCTCATTCATTCAAAAGACCTGCTGGCATAGTCCAGCTTTCTGGGATGACTAAAAAGACCACCTTTGGGTAGGAGGCCCCCAAGACCACTGAGATTTTACTTTGTGGTGGCATGGCCACCCCTCACTTGTTAGCATCCTTGTCTGGAAACCATCTAAATTGGCTGTAATTTTACTTGAAAATTAAAGCACAGATTTTTATATGTATCTTCTGTTCTCTGAATGTAAAAAAATATAAAATACACCTACATTTACTTCTAACTGGCAGTATTGTAATTCAGCAGATTTCTGTTTTTCACTGAAACCTGGAGTTGAATTGTCTTGAGCCGGAAGGCATTCAAGCTGCTGTTTTTCGCTCAGCTATATTTCTCCATAAGCATCTAATTGTTTCAAAAAGTGATGTACAGTATGCAAAAACCTGAATCTAATGCAAATAAGTCTGTACAGCACTAAAGTTAACAGGTGTTCTCATTAATGTAAGTAGACATGGAACAATTCTTGAATGTTTTATAAACACTCATAATCATGGCCAAATATGTTACAATAGCATAGAGATACAACATCTTTCATTCTTGTTGTGCAATCTCAGCACTTATTAATAAGAGACATGTGTGGGTAATAAACTAGTGGCAACAATACCTGCTTCTGCTTAAGTCCTTCCATTTTTAAATTAGCTAATACTTCTAAGATTATTAATAACATAACTACTGCCACTTTTCCTCTTAGAGTTAGTTTTCTTATTAAGGTTAACAGTGCTTTCTTGAAATTAATTGCTGCAACTTTGATGGACCAGCTATGAGCACCTTTGTAACTTTGAAGCTTTATAAAGACTTGACTGATGAATATAAAGCTTAACTCTCAAAAACCTTGAACGTGTATACAATTTCCCATACTGTCAACTCTAAATTAGAAAGGTCCACACATTGTATGAGCTTCTTGGTTGATCTACTATACACTACCCCTGTAAAACACATGAGTGACTTTGGAATACAATCAAAGTGAACATCCTACTCTAAGGATATCGTTGACCTACATACCCTCTCTTGGTGCTCTCTGATCCCTCCAACTTTGTTCTGATTGTCTGAAGTCTAGGAATTGTCAATTCATATGAAGGTATAATATTCAGACTGCTGGTCCCAATCTGCAAAATGGATTGCTTACGCTACTCTGATAAAGGTGTTATCAACAGATGTCACACACAATAAAAAACATTGGTAAATGTTACTTGAAAGAATGGAGGTGTATTGCAACCTTCAAAATTTTATTACAATGGAGGATGAGTTAAACATATTTTGGCATATCAAGCAATAACATCTTATGCATTCACTGAAATGAATAAAGCAGATAAGGTTTATCTGTTTATTATTTTTTCAGTTTCTCTTATGTGTGGATAATTCAGCCAGGCCCTGGGTATACATTTGTCCTTGGCTTTGTGGTGATTAGTGCCTAGTGGGGAGGGAAGAGAGAAATCAACAGGGCTTTTCAATGTAGAATATGATGTGTTATGAACAAAGGAGAAGCAGGATATCATGGACTCTTTTAGGAGGGACATCTATTTCAGAGAACCCTTTCCTGATAATGAGACATCCAAATTGATTTCAGTGGTATGGTAGAGGAAGTCAGAGGGTTCTGGGCAGTGGGAACAGCCTGATTTAAGAGAGGGAATGAGAAGTAGCACAAGATAGCCAAAGAATATAAGAAAAAGTCAACATGGTTGGATTGTAGAGATGCAGAGGGAAATGTGGCGTGAGTTAGCTGCAGAGCAGGTAGGTGCCAGAGCACACAGGCCCTGCAGGCCTGTATAACAGCTGTGTATAATCTCATGATGATCTCAGGCAGAGGAATGGCAGGATCAGATTCAAATTTTAGAGAGATCACTTTGACCACAATATGGAGTATGGAGGGGGAAAGATGGGATACAAGGAGACCGGAAGATATTGTTACTGAATCTACATGAGAGATGATGGTAGTGTGGATGGTTAAATGCATAAAATAAAATTTTTAAAAACTTTGTAACAGTATACATTAAACAGTATTATTAGAATATAAACATGCATATAATGTTTATGCATGGGACAAAAAAGTATGGAAAGATATACAGCTAATCAGTATACTGTGGGGAAGGGGGATTTGTGTTTGTTACATTTTTGTATTTGTTAAAAAAGTTTCAGCTGAGACTTGCATAAATAATGATAGTAATAATAAAGACCTTTCCAACTTGATAGTAGTGGGGGCAGCAGATTCCCGAATGCCATATGACTAGATGAGTAATTGGAGCACAGTTAATATAGTTCAGGGTAAAAGCTAGTCTGTGGCTGGAAGTGTGGTAGGCACTGGCAGAGCAGTTCTAAGATGATTAGCTTATCTAGAGACAACCACTCCCCCCACCGCAAGTTTAAAAATTAACTTTAAGAGGAATAAAACTCTAAGCTGATACCTTTATACACCAACTGCTTCGATTAGTTACTTTTTCAGTCGTTTTTCATATGACCACCACAGGAAAAAGTTTTGGTGTAGCTGACGGCAACACTGGAAACTGCTAAGCTATCTACTAATTGCTTGGATAGTGTTCTCTCATGAATATTGAGAAGACTGTTTCTCGGTACTTAAAATATTTTACCGTAGATGAAAAAATGAAGGGGAGTTTTCGTTTGTTTTGTTGAATAAATGAATTACTGAAGGTGGTCTTGGGCTTAGACATTTCACTAATAAACAAAAAGGTAGAGTGGGCAGGTGAAATGGGACATGAATGTTCACTGCAGGGACAATTTTATTATGCAGAACAAATCTGCATTGTAAGAATGCACGGACCAAATTATTTGGGTGTCCAAGATACAGTTTAATTTCAATTAAAAAGCACTCCTTCATGGGGAGTGGATGTGGCTCAAGCAGTTGGGCGCCTGCTTCCCACATGGGAGGTCACAGGTTGGGTTTCCAGTGCCTCCTGGAAACAAAAAAACAAACAGCAAGCAAACAAACTAAGTAGCCAACT
>PVKH010023834.1:0-13765 GCA_004027955.1 Chaetophractus vellerosus
CTGCTGCATCTCTTATTGTCTCTCCTCTGTGTCTTTTTGTTGCATCATCTTGCTGCACCAGCTTTCCACGTGGGCCAGCACTCCACTTGGGCCAGCACTCCTGCGCAGGCCAGCACTCCACTAGGGCCAGCTTGCCTCTTGAGCCAGCTTGCCTTTCACCAGGAGGCCCTGGGAATCAAACCCTGGACCTCCTATATGGTAGACGGGAGCCCAATTGCTCGAGCCAAATCCATTTCCCTCCATATGTTTATTGATTATACTATAAAGTGGATATAGATACATAAGAAAAATCTTAAATGCTTTGCAAAAGTCTTTGGCTTGTGTTCTACTTAATTCGGGTCATACTCAACAACTGTCATAAATAACTGTGTTGTTAAAATCTTACACTGACCTGGTATTGTACCTCTGTGATCATGACCCTGCACAATACATCACATCCTGCTTGTCAGCTGAGTCTCCACAGAAATTAACAAGCATGATTTAAAAGTCAGAGGCAGCACAAGCGAGAGAGTGGGTGGTAAGTTTTAGGAATAGTTTTCAGGTGCTCACCACATGAGCTAAGTGCAAAAAAGACAAATGCTATGGTTGATACATTTTGTGGTCTTTGCGAGATGAGGTCAGTAATGAGCACAGTAGTGGTAAATTTTGAAAAGAGACATATGATATTTACATAATTCCTAAAAGGTATAATTAAATAGGCCTGGGTAAGGGCCACTATCTGTGCCAAGCATGATTATGTGAAATTGAAGTCATTGCTTTACAATGTTGCTATAAAATTGTTGGGCTTAAAAACAAACTGCAGCCCTGCTGTATTTGGAGACACTCATATGAAGCATGTTGTTTTAACCTCAGATGTGGTAGAAGAGATGAATTTGGTCTTCTAGGCCAATTTGGATAGGTATACAGGATATTACGAAATGGAATAAAGATCATGTTTACATAGTCCAATAATAAGCTTAATTTGCCAAAAAAAAAAAAGAATGGGCAAGAAATAGATTGCATATATAAGTGGTAAAACAGCCTTGGGGCCCAAGGTGGTCATTTATACGATACTGCTTTCATTTTCAATTCTGGGTTAAAATAGCTTGTTTTTAAGGGCTAAGCAATTTCTAAATTCTGTGGTGGGTTCAAATTTACCAGATATCAAAATGCAAAGGATAAAAATTAGGGACGTTATGCTAAACAAACACATAGATGGCATCATAACCTGGTATAACAAAAAGGTATCATGAATGGTATTTACAACACCTAGTATGAAAACATACATTTCTCCTGTAATTGTTTCTTCTATGCATTATACAAAAATGAAATAAATGGCAACTGTTATTTAAGATAATTATTTTTAAAGAATTTTTAAAAGTAAACCACTGTTGAAATGTATTCGGTAAAATGTATACCAACACCATAGATATTAAAGATCTGAAGCTTATTCAAGTGGAGCCCCAAAACAGTTAATTAATTGGTAAATATAAAACATATTATTCAGTGACTACCGTGTGACAGATGCGTTTGTTTTCCAGAAGTCAGAGGGTTTGATGATTATAATACAACTTAAACTCTAAGAATTTATTGGTATATTTCTCTAAAACTTATTTATATTTCACAATGCAAGAATTACCAAAAGACTAAAAAAGTGAAAAGTTTACAGAATCTGGACACACCTGCTCAAGGTCATTGCTATAAAATCAGGGGCCTCAATTGCCTTGTTTCTTTCCTTTATTAGCACCTATAAGAACAGTTAGAATCACCCAAATACTTTATTGTTAAATGGGTACCTCTAAGTGAAGGCATCATATTTAGAACCAAAATAGAATGAACTGGGTTAAAAATCATGGAAGTCTCTGCGCCAAGGTTACTTCTATTAAGACAAGAAATAACCTGCTTTAGAGGATTTTTGTATTGGTTAAGGCAGATAATCTATAAAAATGTGTCTTACAAAGAGCCTCACTGTGGTATATTTTGAATAAATACCAGTTGAATTTGAATTTGTCTTTACAAACAGGCCTATTTTAAATACTATTCTCTTCCAATCTGTAACCCATTCCAACTTTTGTATTTATTTTGGGCTGTCTTTACAAATGTGACAGTAGTGAAAATCAAAAGTAGTTTATTCAGCCCAGAAGAATGAAAGTGGGAAAGAATGGATTGGAGTTCAGGTTTTGAGTTTACACAGTTTATTTCTTCCACAGGGATTTTCTAGAATGAAATATCGTCATTACAGTTACTTTAAATGGGTATAGTTATTTAAAAACCATAGATCAGGGTTTTAATTCTGTTCCACTACCAACTAGCTATATGACATGGATAGGTTTTGTATCTTCCTTGAGACTTAGTTTCCTCTTCTGTAAAATGTAGTCAATAAAATTTTATAGGAATATGGGGGCGGATGTGGCTCAAATGGTTGGGCATCCGTCTCCCATATGGAGGGACCAAGGTTCAATCCCTGGGACCTCCCAGTAAAATAAAAGAAAAAAAAAATAAAATGTTATAGGAATAGTGACATAATGCATGTAAATTAAGTGAAGTACTATATTTAAAACAGCTAATATAGTGCTTGGCACACAAAAGTACTCAGGAATATTCATCACATCCCAGATCGAAATAATTAGGTTTTGCTCAAATCCAGTCGCCCTGTTGAGCTCTCTTGCTTGGTGGTGAGCCCGATTCACCAACATGGAAGTCAAGCATAACTCTTCCCTTTCTCTCAGCTTAGCTCATCCAACTGTGAACAACTCTTACTGAGTTTTCTCCTTAAACAGCTGTCAAATACATCCATCTCTCTTCTCTGGCCCCACTCCTAATGCCTTACTTTAGGCTCTTCTGATTGCCTGCTTGGACATAAGAAAATTTCTGAAATATTTCTCTGCCTTCCCTATCATGTCTTTCCAATTCATCCTTCACACTATTAGAGAGGCCTTTCCAAAGTCTAATATAATCATGCTTTAAAGTCTCCACATTTCTGTAGGATAAAGGTTAACTCCTTAGTCATTGGCCTTACTCTCTCCACCCCCTCCTACACGGTCTGGCTGTTGATGCTCTAGCCAAAGCCTACTCTTTATTGTTCCCCATGCGGTCATGGTGCTCCTCTTCCATGTTTCTACTTATGCTTTTAGCTTTTATCTCTGTCTGGAATACTTTCTGCCCCCAATACCTCCTCCCCTAGAGCTCTAGTCTGGCTGGCAAATACTCCCTCAAGACTCAAAACATTTATGCATAAAGGTAGGCATAGAGATAAATGGAATAGAATGGGAGGGTCCAGAAATAAACTGTTATTTTTATAGTCAGACAGATTTCTATCAGGGTGCTGTCTTAGTGTCATTGTTGCTATGACAAATATCTCAAATGCATTGGATTAACAACAAGAATTTTTTTGTCTCATGGTTTTGGAGGCTAGAAGGCTTACTCCTCCTGGGGTGAGTAGCAATTTTGCAGGCTGGCAATCCTCGGGGTTTCTTTGTTTTCCCATCACATAGCGATGTCCTCTCCTTTCTCTTCTGGCTTCTGTTGACTTCTAGCTTCTGCTCCTCAGAATGGCATTCTTTTCATAAAGCCTCCAGTGATACGATTAAGGCCCAGCTTCATTCAGTTGGGCTATACCTTACCTAAAACTGACATCTTCAAAAAGTCCCATTACCTACAGAAATAGATTAAGATTAAGAACATGTATCCTCCCCACCCCCTGGGGTACATAACTCAATCTGCCACAGGTGCCAAAACAGTTCAACAATGAAAGAATAGTCTTTTCAACCGTGGTGCTGGGACAACTGGATAGCTACATGCATCATATACAAAACTTAACTCAAAATGGATAGTAAGCCTAAATTAAAGTGCTAAAACTACACAACTCTTAGAGAAAAATAAGGGAGTGAATCTTTGTGACCTCGGGTTAGGCAATGGCTTTTTAGATATGATACCAAGACACCAAAAATATAAGTGGCAAAGAAAAAATAGATAAATTGGACATCATAAGAATTAAAAACATTTGTGCTTCAAAGGATACCATCAAGAAAGTGAAAAGACAGCCCACAGAATGGGAGGAAATATTTGTAAATTATGTATCTGATGAGAAACTTGAACCCAGAATATATAAAGAACTCTTACAACTCTTGCAATAAAAAGACAAATAGCCCAATGAAAAAATCGGCAAAGGATTTGAATAGACATTTCTCCAAAGGACATATACAAATGGCCAAGGAACACACAAAAAGATACTCAACATCATTAATCATCAGGGAAATATAAATCAAACCCACAAAGAGATCCTACCTCATACGCACTAAGATTGCTGAAACAAGACAGACAAGACAATAATGAGTGCTGTGGATTTGGAGAAATTGGAACCCTCATACGCTGCTGGTGGGGAAAATAAAATGACTCAGTCACTTTGGAAAAGTATTTGGCAGTTCCTCAAAAATGTTAAATGTAGAGTTTTCATATGATCCAGAAATTCCACTTCTAGATATATACACAAAAGAAATGAGAATGTATGTCTATACAAAAATTATACATGGGTGTTTTTAGCAACTATGATGGTTAAATCCATGTGTCCGCATGGCTAGGTTGTGGTGTCCAGTTGTTTGGTCGAGCAAGCACTGTCCTGATTGTTACTGTGAGGGTATTTCCTGGACTTAAGTCATTAGTAAGAACTGATTGCATCTGCGGCTGATTACTGAGGAGATTTCAACAATGAAAGACTTCTCATCCAATCAACTGAAGGCTTTAAAAGGAGAAGTGGTGAAGCGGATGTGGCTCAAGCAGTTGGGTGCCCACCTATCACATGGGAGGTCCTGGGTTCACTTCCTGGTGCCTCCTAAAAATAAAAGAAGACGAGCAGAGACAGAGAGCACACAATGAACAGACACAGAGAGCAGACAGTGAGCACAAACAGTGAGGGGGTGGGAAAGAAAGAAACAAAAAAAATCTTAAAAAGAAAAAAGGAGAAATGACGATTTTAGCAGTCAGAAGGGAAAATTTCCATTTTTACTTCAGCCAGCCAGCTTATCCTGGAAAATTCATTGAAAACCTTCCTTGCAGTTCCCAGCTTGCAGCATGCCCTACAGAATTTGGTGTAGCCCTCCCCCACAGTCACATGAGCCAATTCCCATAAAAAAGTTTTATAAATTTTACATATATATGTATATACACATAAATAATATATCCTGTTGGTTCTGTTTCCCTAGACAAACCTAATACAACACTATTATTTATAATAACCAAAAAATAGAAACAACACAAATGCCCAACAAATCCCACAACTGATTCATAGATAAATAAAATGTGGTATATCCTTATAACTGAATATTATTTGGCAATAAAAAGAATTGAAGTACAGATACATGCTACAACATGGATGAACTCTGAAAGCGTTACACTAAGTGAAAGAAGACTGTTACAAAAGCTATATTGTATGATTCCACTGTTTTGGACATTATGTGGAAGTTCTTAGGGTGATGCATGGAATTACAGCTTGTTAGATCAAAGGGTCTGGAGGAGGAGATGGGAGAATGAAGGTGGCAGGTGTGCCCAGGGTTTACCTAACCTAAGCTGCTACAAGGGTCAGTGGAGGAGGGGGGAAGAAAAAGAAGGTATCAGTCCTAAGCTCTTGCCTTTATTGTGACCCAGAAGGAAGGAGCAGGGCTTTCCTGTGACTGCTGGGGATTGGCAGCTTTCAACGACAGCGTGTGAAAAGTCTACGCTGCAAGGCCCATTTGGAAAAGCTGAGGGCAGCTCTTATCATCAAACCATATAGAGGCACATGCCTTGCTAGTTGCCGTTATGCCCAGCACAGGGGGGATGGATGGATAAAATAAATAAACAAATAAATCCTTAAAAAAATGTATAAGGGAGGAAGATATGAACTATAGTTGGTAGTAATGCTTTGACGATGCTCTTTCATGATTTGTTAACAAATGTTTCACAACAATGCGGGGTGTTTGTGGGGGGGTGATGTGTGGGAGCCCTGTATGTTGTTATGCATGTTTGTTTTGTAAGTTCATAATGTTTACTGAACACTTATAGTTTATGTATCTTCATGTATGAATGATATACTTCAATAAATTGTTTAAAAAAAAAAACTTGCTTTGGCCTGGCGGAACCAGTCACCCCAAGCTGTGGGGCTTAGCTATGAGAAATGTCCAAGGTGGGCTTGAACATAGAGTTAGAGGTGGATTATACATTATAAGAAAGGTGTTGGAGATATTACTAATAGTGTGTATCTGTTATTGTATCTTTTGTAAACTGTGTTGGACTTGCCCTGAGGTGTTGATGTTCATGCAACTGGCCATAGCACAGACAGCTCCTTCCTCCTCGCTCCTTAGCCAGCAGATAATCAAATGTTAGTCTATCGCCAAAGACCATTTGAGCCAGGGAGCTATGCCTTTGCTTAATGAGGCCCAGGGTGTGGTGTACCAGTTGCATGTGCTGGGTTTTCATGACTAGCAACATCTGAAGAGTTAGATAGACATTGCTTAACTAACCAGTAGAGGTTTAATCATCTCAGAGTGAATTGACAGTTGTGGAGGGGGTGGCTTACAGTTTTGCAGGCTTTAAGGTACTGCATGGGCTCACTGGGCAGGCAGTTGGCAATCTCTGCAAGGTATAATTCCAAGTCTGAGTCCCAGGGCTGCAAACAGCACTGTAGGTCTTGTACTCCATCTCCTGTAATTGATTTGTCAGGGTTGGAAGTCTTCTCCAGCTACAAGTTCATGGGCTGGGGTGATGTCATCTAAGGAAAGTAGTTGCCAGGGGCCAAATCAAGGATAGGTATCACTCCCAAGTAGCAATCCATAAAGGATGGAGAATTTTGTCATGGGCTTTTGAATACCACTGGACAGTTCTAGTCATGACAGTAGGTTTTGTAAAATTGTTGTCATCCCAGAATTCCATGGTTTTTAGGGATTCATCTAAGATGCACCAGCAGAGGCTTTGGCTGTGTGTTTCCACACAGTCCTCTGCACTTCCCTCCACAGGAAGAATATGTTGTGTCTACACTTAAATGCCAATTGGTTATTGATTTTTGGTAGGCTCTGTTTGCAATCTAAGCTCTTATCTTAGAATAGTATGCCTGGCAGGCTGGGGTAGAGGACAATTAGCTAGGCAGGTTGATTTGATTATTCTTATAAGGCCATTGTTGCTACTTGAGAATCTAATTTAGGTTATGCCAGGTCAAGAATCATTTATGCATTGGTGCCCATGGACCCATTTGATATAAGTTGAATAACTTTAGGTCATTAGCCATGTTCAGTAGCATGCTGGGTGCCTCAAGTGGTTGACAAGTGACAGCCAGTAATCTCTGTCCCATCCTTGGGTACAAATTTCAAATTAGCCAGATATTGAGTGAACATTCCTGGACCTGAATGGTAAGGCTTTGTAGGTAGGTAAGTAAGCCCATGCAGCCAGCAAAATTATAAAACCCAGAGCCAGAATAAACATTGGTGAGGACCAGCTTCTGGGACTGCTAATTGCTCCATGACCACTGAACCTGGTGTTGTTTCTCCCTTGCTAAGAATTTACATAATGCTTTCTCTCAGGGCTGGCTCTAGGTCATGCTTGCCAGCCTTGTTGATGTGTCTTTTGTGGGTAATCAGTACTTGTGGCAGTTTGAGATTATTTTATGAATCTCAAAAAGAGAAACGTTATGTTGTAAACTAATCTATTCTTCTGGTTGTGATATACTTTTGATTATATTGGAGGGTCTTTGATTAGGTTTACTTCACAAAATCAATTTAAGGCCTGTGATTGGGTTATATCAGTAAGGGGTAACTCAGATTGAGTCTCTGTCCCTTGGCGGGCTGATAGAAACTTACTCAAGAAGACACATGGGAAGAGAGAGAGCCCTGTCATGTTTGATCCTGGGGACCCAGGAAGCGTTGGACCATTTGTCTGATAGCTTACAGCTGACCTTGGGAAGAGAACTGAGACTGATATAGGAAGCCCTGAGAGATGAGCCCTAACCTGGAGACAGAAAGGACTGGAAGCCCAGAAGGAAAGGAGAGACCAGGCAGAGATCAGTGACCATCTTGCTGCAACATTTGGCAACTGACTTTGGTAAGAAAGCATCCTTGAGTTGGATCCTTTATGGCCTTGTAACTATGAGGTTTTACCCCAAATAAATACTTTTTATAAAAGCCAACAGATTTTTGGTACTTTCCCTCAGCACTCCTTTGGCTGACGAATACAGTACTCATGGCAGGATAAAAGGAGGTCATTTTTTAATGTGACTGGCATCCACCAGATGTAGCTTTTCTTCATCTCTAAAGGTGACCCAGACCGTTCCACTGTTTGACACTGGCAGTGAGAGGAAGTAGTCCCTTGTAATTAATATGGTAATTGGAGTAGGCTTTATTCCCCACCCTGACCCTGTGGAAAGTGACCCTATCTATGGGATGCCTTTGTTTGTTTTTGGAGCACAAATAGTCTGATTTGGCCAATGAGGCAATCTCTTTTTATGTGCCTACTCCACTAGGGCAGAGGTGCGATGGACACAGACTGTCAGGTGGTAGGGGAAGCTTGTGGACCCTGAGTGGGCAGAGTCCAAGGGACCCACTGGATATACAGTGTAGGAATTAATTTAGGGTATTTTATCAGTGGTGTAATTGAACAAGTGGCACAAATGTGAGTAAAGCATGTGTGGTAATAGGTGAGGGTGCAAGCTATTTTCAAATATGCAGTCCCCAAGGGCCTTTAAAAAATTTTAAAATTTATTTATTTTTATTTTTAAAGAAGCTTTAAATTACATAAATGTTACATAAAAAATATAGAGGATTCCCATACACCCCAACCCCTACCCCTCCTCGACTTCCCCCCATTAACAACATCTTTCATTAGTGTGGTATACTTGTTACAATTGGTGAACACATATTGAGGCATTGCTACTAAGCATAGTTTACATTATAGTTTACACTTTGCACCATACCATTTTATAGGTTTTGACAAAATGTATAATGGCCTGTATCTGTCATTGCAACATCATGCAGGACAATTCCAATATCCCAAAAAGGCTCCATGTTACACCTATTCTTCCCTCTCCTTCCCCTCAGAACCACTGGTGACCACTGCCTTTATAGCAATGTTACAAGTTCTTCCATTGCTAGAATAGTAATAAGTCTACTTTAGTCAATAGTTGCACTCCCCCCTTATATTTGTTCATTCCTCAGTCTTGAGGACTTTGGGATGGTGATGTCAACCCTGCTTCTGATTGAGAGGGGGCTTAGATCCCAAGGAGCAGATGGATGAAACTGTCTTGCTTGCAGTTGTAGATACTCTCTGTTTTTTGGGGATGGGCATTGCCCATCACCATCCTTTTGTTGGTTATCCTGGGTGAGTCTACTGAACAGGAGAGTAGATGTTGCAACTCTGCTGAGATTCAGGGCTAATATGAACAGACCAAGGATTTATGTCTCTGAGACATATATTTAATGAGTATAGTACTAATTATAGGTTCTAAAAAAGGGGGCAGAAGAGCCATGTGTAAGAAAATTATAAATGAGTCTAACTCTGTTACATTGGGGAGCATATATTCCAAAGTAAGGCAGACTGACAGGGTGCTGAATTCCTGAGATTGTCTGCCCTGCCTATAGTGTCTAGATGTCTCTAGAGCCCTCAGGAGTCCCACTTTTTGAGGCAATATTTACTTTGGAAGTCAATGAGATCCTGCTGAGATGCGCATAAGCATAACCTCTGGAATGATCTCCCAACTCACTTTGAAATCTCTTAGCCATAAAACTCATTTGTATTTAATATTTTCCCTTTTTGGACAAAATTATTTTGTTTCCACTGGCTTGATCCCTGCCTCCAGCCCTTTGGCCACCACCCAAGAACCTGTAAAAATTTGGAGATTTTGTATCTGGAAGCTCAGAGCATCCTGGAGGGCTAACTGGACCACTTTCAGCTCTGCCAACTGTGCAGACCCCAAATGGGATGTTTCAGGCCAGTTGTTCTGCCACGGCCTTCCAGAGAGCTGTGTTACATACAACGTTAGCATTGCTATCAGTGACATATACTGCCTTTCCATGTCAGGTAGTTTGGGGCTCCCCACTTTGCTAGAGGAGGAGACAATGGGGATGCCATCACTGGCATCTCAAGATCCATGGGCAAGAGGCTGAATATGTGGGAAGCCACACTCCCCTGTAATTTGGAGAGGCCCTGTTTGTCAGGACCAATTTACAAGTGAGGCTTCAGTGGCCATACTGCGCTTATGCTGGAAATTAACTCTCATCCATGGCATTTATGGAAATTGGCATGTGCGGTCTGATAGGTAGTGGTCTCCATTTTTAGAAGAGCCAAATAAACAACCAAGATTTGCCATGCTTAGTTCAAGGATTCCAAGAGGCATATTCAGTGGTAACCAAGGCCTCTAATTTAAAATCTATTCCCAATAGGATAAGGGGCAAGGCTTAGGAAATGGCCTATTGTGCCAATTCTAAGGCTCATTGTTGGGGCTCACCCTAGTGGAAAGCAGCAGATGTACATATGATTTTTGTAAATGGAGTGTAAGGAGAGTGAGATATGTGGGGTGTGTTACTTCTAGAATAATTCTAGCAAGTGTTGTTCATGTCTTAGTGTCTGTGGTGGGCTTGTGTTTGATAGTGGTGGGAATATGGGTGTCTTTAGAGGACCAATTTATGCCCAAGAATTTGACAGTTTGATGGCCCTTGTATTTTATGGGGTACTATTAATCAGCTTTATTTTTGTAAATGGTGAGTGAGTGTGGCTAAGTCCTCTTGAGTCCCTCTTTAGAGTTGCCCCCTAATCAGATTTCCAAGACTGCTCCAGAAATACCATGACATGGATTAGGGCTTAAACACAGGAATTTATTAGCTTACAGTTTTGAGGCTGAGAACATGTCCAAATCAAGGAATCATCAAGGAGATGCTTTCTTCTCTAAGACTGGCTGCCGACCAACGTTGGTTCCTGTGTTACGTGGCGGCATATGATGGTCTCTCCCTTCTCTTCCGTGTTGTTGCTTTCAGCTTCTTGCTTCTGTGGCCTTCTCTCTGTCTGAATTTCATTATCTTACAAAGGACTCCAGTAAGAGGATTAAGACCCATCCTGAATGAGGTGGGACACATCTTAACTGAAATAACTTCATCACAAAGTCCTACTTAAAACGGGTTTATATCTACAGGAATGGATTACATTTAAAACCACGTTTTTCTGGGATACAAACAGCCTCACCACCAAAATAGTGCAAGCATTAAACAATTTTTTAAAGCCTATTTGTTAAGAATCTGGCCATAGTGGTTAGAAATTTTTTTCTCTCCTCTCTTCTCCTCTCCTCTCTCCTCCCTCTCCCCCTCCCCTTCCCTCTCCCCCGACCTTCTCTCTGCATAAAATGTGTTGGCCAACTCAGTCACAGTAAAACAACTGCCCATACTCCTCTGTATATCTTTTATTAGTTAGATTAATTAATTATACCAACATTAATGTTGGTATAATTATGGTTAATAGCCCTTCATGGGTGGAGGCTTTAAGAAGTAGCAGAATAGGGCTATTGTATGGGGAGATGGTAGGTCTAATGAATGACTCCTTTGAGGAGATCTTGGATTATAGGCCAGAGCCCCACAGTACCTTCTTTCAGATGATATTGCAGCATTTATCACCTTGATTGGAAGGGGCAGTTCCACAGGTGCCCCATTTGGCATGGCCCACCAAGGGAGCCAAAGATTTGATCTTATTCCAGGTGTCCCATTAAAGCATAAATACCTGTAGTGGGGAGACTAAGAGCAAAAGGTGCCAAGACTAGGGATAGCTGTTTAATAAAAATTGTTCCAGTAGTCACAACTCCCAGGAGGGGGGTTAGGGGACTGGGCCTTTGATATGCAGCAGAAGGAAATGAGAGCTCTCCAGGAGAGGGCCTTGTGGTCCCCTGTGGGGTGGCTACCTGAGCCTGATAAGTTGGGATCTGTGACTTTGATGCCATTCTCCCTCAAGTCCTCCCAATAGGCCCACTCCATCCATAGCCTCTGATAGTATGAAATCACTTAAAAAATTGAGCAAGGCAATCTGGTAAGTTGGAGGCAGAAGGGACTCCTGGTAAGAAATCTAGTGTCAAAGGAGGCTTCCTCAGGGCTGGAGAAACACTCTAGTTCTCTTTTGTCTGCATGGTCAAAGAAATTCATGCCCATTGCATCATCTCAACCTTTTTAAGTAGCAGTTGGGTTTCATTAATTATTTGCCAGTGGGCATCTGCCTTGGCAGTAGTACCTGCTATGGACAGGTGTCTCATTTTTTTTAAGTCAATAGGGGAAGGGCTTGGAGTCTTTAGAGACACCAGCCAATTGCCTCATTTTTTTCTTCTTTTTTTTTGCTGAGGAGAAGAAGGGCAATTCTGACCCTATATTAAAGACATGCAGCAACTAATCTGTCCCCTTTTCCTTGTTCCATTGAACAAAACCGTTATGAAGGTGGGCATCAAAATGGTATACCCATACCATTTCTATTTTACACAGGGGGTTCCTTGCTTCCTCTATGGTCCTCCAAGTGGCTCAGCCTTGGTGTCTATAACAGCCCCTGAGGGATAGGTTCTCTTCCAGGCCATAAAAATCCATGTGAGGAGGGGCTAAGGAGGGGTCTTAGAGGCCTTTTCATCCTCACTCTCCTCCTCTACATCATTGATCTTCTCACCCTAGGTATGGGATGGCCCCTGCTCCTTTTAAATATAGCAGGACCCAGGTAATCATGAATACATTTAGCACGGAGACCTGGGAGTTAATTATGTAATTTGAATTCCTTGACAATACCTGCTAATTGTCTCATCTCCTGGGGGTTATTAATAATTTGGACTCTGGGTTGAATACACTTAGTAACCAGCCAGCTACAGTTTCTCCTTCCTGCTGAACTAAGAACGGTTTGATTTTCTATTCTGATAACATTTCTGGGTTTGGTTTCAGTATTCTCCTTATCCTGGGTTTGTTTTACCTTGTAGGTTATTGCCAGAAAATTTTGAGGGCAGCCCTCTGCCCAGTCTCATATCCAGGGTGTTCCAATCGACCTCAGAAGGGTTAGGGCCCACAGCAAAGGATTGGACCCTCTATAACCCATGGGGTCAGGGGACAAAAAGCCTCAGCCCTGAAATCAGCAGCAACGTAAGTGTTGCAGATCCTTGCCTCCCTTTGTCAGAGGGGTGCCATGTTATCCAGAGCAGGAGTATTTCCCCTCCCTCTGTGCTTTGGCAGGGGAAACATTCCTTAAATCCAGGGATGGTATAATACCCCTGGATGGGGTCTGGCAGTCACAGCTCAGACAGGACAGAGCAACGTAGGCTCCCATCTTGTTACAATGCTGTCCTTGGGCCTCCCTCCTGGTAATTTGGCAGACGTGGCCAATGGCAGGCTTGGGAGTCCTTACCCCTTGGATGGCCTAAGACACATAGACCCGGGAATAGCCCCTCCTTACGAGGGCCTCTATATCTTTGCAGGAAAATAGCCAATTCTCTCTAATGCTTGGCCCTTAGATCCCCCTATTAAATTTCTAATGCTTTGCCTCTAGGCAGTCTACATATACCCATCAATTTTTATGTATTTTCCGAAACTCCCTTTTATTTAAAAACTAATGAAGATTCTAGTATAAATAATAATTCTAGCTATTTTCTATAATTTTGAAAAGTATGATACTTCTTTCTCTTGAGAAAAAGTATTATTTGATGTGCTATTAGGCCCACCCACATCTATCTTTCTGGCAACCATGTTTTGTATGTTCTAATTTGAAGAATTCATTAAAACAAAAAGAAGAAAATGAACTATAAGACCAACTGATTATGGGCAAC
>PVKH010023835.1:0-13750 GCA_004027955.1 Chaetophractus vellerosus
CACGTCCCAGTGCCCAGCAGTGGCAGAGAAAGGAGACTGGCAGATGCACTCGTTCATTCATTCATTCATTTAACCCAGCACAGAATAGCCACTTGTTTTTGCCTCCACCTCTAGCCATATACTCTGTAATGGTAAGGGGACCAGGCCTGCTTATTTTATTGCTATATCTGTGATGCCCACCAGATGCCTGGGATACCCAGAAGACTTTTTATGTCTACCATTTTAATTGTGAAATAAACAATATACTCTTAATAAATATTTATTGAGTGGATGGAGAAGTGTATAAATGGGTGGATGGGTACATGGATAGGTGGATGGATGGATATGTATAGATATGTGTGTGAATGGCCGATGGATGAATAGGTAAATGGATGCATGGGTAGATGGAAGGACAGATGGATGGATGACTGGCTGGCTGGATGGCTGGATGGATGGATGGAATGAGTGAGTGAACATTTTCCATAATGACTGCAGAGATAAGCTTGAACAAGTCTCTTCTGGAAGAAAATAGGTGTTAAGTCCTGACACCAATCGAAAAGCATGATGCTCTTTCAAGGGGATGATGGGAGAATTCAGAGGAGGGTGAGAAAAAAATCAGGATCCATCACAATCCTGCTTCACAGCTGATGAACTTTCCCTCGGACAGTAGGGCCCTTCGTTTCACCACTAATGTCACATGAGGACAGGGCCTGGTCTACCTGGGGATCTTTCTGGGACTATTTCCTAGGAGCCCTGAATCTATTTTATATCTCTTGAGTCAATGTGTTCTGTCTCCAGGGGATTTTTCTCCAGAGTGCTGCTTCCTAAAACCCTAAATTCTTTTTTTTTTTTATTTGAAATAAAATTAGTTAGAAAATAAAGTAAATAAAACCCTAAATTCTCCAGTATCTCAGTGCTCCCTTGCCTTTGTCAGTAAATAAATAAAACACAATAGTCTAGAGGGCCTTACATACCTATAGTCCCAGTTGCAGGCATTCACAGACCACCTTCCTGATGCTTTTTGCCATTCTTGTATTGCAATAAACCACCCTCCCAGTTTTGCATGTTTTTTGTACCCCTGCTAATATTTTTTAATTAATTCACTATTTTTACTTTAATGCATTTAAAAGGAAACTATATCATTACCCTAAATGGAAATTTGTATCATTTGCTGTAAATTAAAGATAATTATAAAAATAAATAAAATGAGAACAATGTTATTAAATTCTGGCTGAACACCGTTGTCTGCAGCAGGCTCTGGCCTGGGGCCTACACTCTCTATTCCAAAGGCAGAATGGCGAAGGTAGAGAGGTGTTAAAGACAAACAGGGAGCCCGCCGATGCTTCTCCTTGAGCTCAGGGGGAGGCGTACAAGGTGGTAGCCCTCGCCCCCTGTGACTTGGGGTCCTTTTCCATGGGGTCCCTTTATCTCCTGAAGTTGTCTTGGATGCTGCCAATGGCAGGTTTCTCCTGTGACTGTGGCTTACATCCAGATCCTCGTTTTTATTTATTTTTTTATTAGAGCAGTTGTAGGTTTACAGAAAAATCCTACAGAAAGTACAGAGTTTCCATATACCCATCCTGCCCCCACAAACACAGGCAGCTTTCCCTATTGTTGATACTTTCCACATTTGTTACCAGTTGATGAGCCAATAATTTTTTATAATTATCAAGTGTAGCCCATGCTTTACATTAAGGTTCCCACCTTGTATTATACAGTTCTATGTTTGTTTGGTTGTTTACATTTTTACTCTGGTGTCATCTAGACAACTTAAAATGTCCTGTTTTAACCACTTTCAATTATACAATTCAGGGGTGTTAATTATATTCACAGTGTTGTGCTACCATCACCGCCATCCATTACCAAAGCTTTTCCATCACCCCAACCTGAAGCTCTAAACCAATTAAGCATTAAGTCCCCATTCCCCACTCCCACCCCTCCCCTGGTAACCTATATTCTAGTTTCTGACTCCATGAATTTGCTTATGCTACCTATTTTATATCAGTGAGATCACACAATATTTGTCCTTTTGCATTTGTCTTATTTCATGCAACATGATGTCTTCAAGGTTCATCCATGTTGTCACATGTATCAGAACTTCATTATTTTTTGTGTCAGTCCCTCATTTAACGGACGTGGATAAAGGTTTCCTTAAAAAGTAATGTATAAATTAAATGGGGATTGATTGGCCTTTTCCACCTCATTAAAGAAAAAAATTAATTTGAAAATATGCAGATCCCCCCTTCTCTACCCCTAACTGACTTTTATTTCGGCCAAAGCCCACGGGATCCTGCCATGCTCAGGGACCTGGACCATTTCCCACCAGGAGGAGGTGTCCTCACTCCCTCCAGGCCCCTAAGGCTGGGCCAGGCTGCTGGACCCCTGCCCTTCCCTGAAGACATCATCACCCACGTACAGACTTTCCCAGAGGGGCTCCCCTTAAAGTCTCAGGAAGGAAGAATCCTGCCTGTTGCAAAACACCAACTTTCGCTTCCAAGTGAACGTGAACCCGTTAAACCAGCCGGAAAACAAACACATGTAAACTGTAAGCTTGCGTTAAACGTGATCAGCCCGCTAGTTGCAGTAAGAAGCTGGCCCGGATGAGCTATTCACACCCTCTTCTCTGAAAGATAAAGACAGAAACTAGCACAGTGGGTCTGGGACTAGATCCTGAAAACCCACCTTGCTTTTCTCTTTCAAGAGAGGAACACTGCAAATATCAACCCAGTCTTTTTAAGGACAACCCAATAGATGGGATTTAGCATCAAAATGAGCTGCGCTTTTCCCTCAAAGAGTGGAAAAGAGAATTTAAGATGTTTTTTGAAAAGATTTTGTTTTTCCTGATGCTGCCTGACATACAGTCTCTGACGCTGGAGATGGTGTGTGCCGCGGCCGGGCTTGTAATTAACACTGCCAGCAGCTCCCCTTCCCAGTAATATATTTTTCTAAGACTTTGATGATGCTAAGAGATTTTGAATCCCACCTTGCAGACTTTGATGAAATGGCATTGGATAGAGACACCTTAGACGAAATTGAAAATAACTTGAGTTTAATATGCCTCCCCAGGAGCTTTCTGGAAAGAATGGGTTAATGGTATCTGGAGCACACTGAGGATCAGTTGGTCTTCCAGGGCCTGCCGAGGCGTAAGAACGGTGATTGGGCCTTCTTCTTTGGGGGTGTTTTGGCCCCTGTGTATCCTCCTTGGTCTCAAACATAAATGACTTCCTTAAAGGATTTAATTAATTCTTAAATGTGCACAGAGCCCATGAGCACAAACATTAACTTGTTTAAAAGCTTTAAGCGAGATTCTGTTCTCAGCCACGCACTGCAGATCCCTGCGACGTCCCTAGAGTGTGGCAGGCCGTCAGGGGGGCCCCAGAGGGGCCCCACATCCTTTGTGCCGGGCCCCCCAGCCTTCCCCCGGCTCTCCCAAGCACCAGGGCTCGACTCATCTCGGGGCCTGCCCTCGCAGCCTGGCTTCTGCCCCAGCCCCCAGAAGAAGCCTCCCGGCGAGAACACTGCCCCTCTCTCCACTCGGTTTTGCTTTCCTCTTCGCTGAGCTCCCTGGGATGCTGATGGCTTCTCCATGCCTGGCAAGGGCACCATGGGGCAGAGGACATGTTGGGAGCCCTGCCTGGGTGGGTGGGCTGCGGTGAGAAGGGCCCCGCGCTGTCCCCTTCCCAGATGCGAGCACATCAGGAGGCTGAGAAGGCTGCCTCTTCTCGGACCCCTTCCAAGCCTCACACTCTCCAGGAGGCTCACCCGCCTCCCCTCGCTCCTCACACTGTGGATCTGTTTACATGCTCAGCTCTCCTTCTGTTCATAGCCCCAGCCTCCTTTATGGTATCTTGAATGTAATCTGAATCAAAGCAGCAGAACATTTATTGCTTACAAAATTAGCCATATATATATACACACACACATATATACGCACATGTATGTATGTATACTTAGCAGTGTATATTTTTAATGACAATAACTACTGCTGTTAATTGGTAAGAGACATTCCTATATAGAGTTGGAAGGAATATAAATTGGTATGTTTCAAGTTATCAATGTATTTCTTATATATATCATTGCTATGTATCAAAAGTAACCTATGGTTCAGTTTTCCATGCCTAGAACTAACCTGAGCTGCTTCAGAGATGCAGACAAAGCTGAACAGAGATGCCATTTATAGAAACGTAGAAATGGAGATGACCTAAATATCCAAAAAGTGACAGGGAAGGGGGTGGCTAAATGAATTGCATGTTCCTATGGAATGCTGCACTGCCATGAAAAAAATTTTTTTGGTAACTGGCCATACATTTAGTTTGGTTGGAATGAAATAAATTAATAACCATTGTAATGATAAAGAGTGTTTTAATTGCATAACTATGGTTAAAATGTGATTCCCAACAGGTGATACCTTAGCAATGGTTTTTATAAAGGAAAGAGGCTAACTTCCAAGTTGTTCCACTATCATGGAAAACCGGCCCAGCCCCTCACCCTCTCCCACCTTCTGAGGAACCCACCTATGTCCCAGGCTGGCAAATCCCTATGCACAGTGCATAGCACACAGAAGATGCTCAAAAATGTCACTGAAGTAATGAATGAATAAAGATGCTATCTCACAAAGAAGTGGACACAAGCTTAAAGTGTTTCCTCTTCCAGGATATTTGGATTTTTACAACAAACCTGAAAGACAAAATATTTCCATCCAGTTCAACAATTATTTAGTGTCTACCATTTAGAGTCAATGGAATAAAGGACATTAAGTTAATTTCCTTTCAACCATGCTCCACCCACACTGCAGTGTGAATAAACGAAGGCCATCACCTTGGAAAGGCTGCCTTCTCTAGAGAAGAGGAAGAGGAGGGACTACACAGTGTAGGTCAGTGATGGCTCCTTCACTTGAGACGGGTAATCCTAGAACTCTTCAGAGACGTCAGAAACACCCAACTTAGGGTCTATGGAAGGAATGCAACGTTGGCAAAATATTCAGAATTCTATTATAATATGTCAGAGAACAAAATCCATGTGATCATTTTGATAGGTTCAAAAAGAGCTCTGACAAAATCAGGCACTCATTTCTGATTTTCAAAAAATGCTCAGTAATAAGAAAATAAGATAATCAAGATATCGATATCAAAACAACCCCAAAACCATGCACTATGGTAAAACATTGGCAGCATTTTCAACAAAATTAAAAGCAAGCTGGGGGCCTGCTGTAGCCCAGTGGATAGGGTGCCAGTTCATCACATGGGAGGCCCCAGGTTCGGCTCCCGGGGGCCTTGAGAGGGCAAGCCGCCATGAGTGGGGCAGAGCCACCATGGGCAGGGCAAAAAGCCGCCATGGGCAGGGCAAAGCCGCCACGCGCAGGGCAAGTCACCCGCGAACAGAATAGAGCCGCCCACAAGCAGAGCAGAGCCACCCGTGAACGGGGCAAGCTGCCTGCGTGGTGAGCTGACTCGGCACGTCGCCGCAACGGGGGGAGACAAAGCAGACACAGAACGCAAAAATGAACACAGCAAGAACAAGCAGAAAGGGGGGAATATGTAACAAAAAAAAGCATGCTAAAGATGTAAATTTGCCCCCATCATCATAGTTCTTAAATATTGTTATGGAATCTCAATAATCAAATCTTAAATATTGTTCTAGCCAATGAAAATAGCAAAGAAAATCAAATAAGAGCTACAAATATTGGGAATAATAAAAAACTACCATTGCTTTCCAATGATATGTTTGACTTTCTGAAAACCCCCACTGAACATAAAAAGCCAAAGAGACAACTGTAACCAAGCGGATGTTACATCAAAGCTCAGTAATATGGCTGATTACAAAATTAGGATTAAAACAAAATCAACAGTAGATTGTGTCGAGTTGGGAGCAGGGCATATCTACCCTCCCTCTCTGCCAACCCAAATTCCTGAAAGTGACAGAAAATACATTTTTGCATATAAGATAATTCTCTAATGGCATTAGAAAACATGAAAGGATGTCATCAGCATGTCAGAAATTTTGAGGTATTCCTGGAAGATGGAAAATAGATGGGATTAGAGGGACAGGAGTAGACCCAAAAACATAGCCCCAAACATGATCAGGGGAGACCACTTGGAAGAAATGAGTTAATCCAGAGGAAGTTGGAACTCAGAACGCACAAATCCAGTGGTAGAGGAGAACGACATCCCAAAGCCAAATACTATACTCTTAAAGACATGAAGCACCTGACCGGAAAACATTCCTAGAGTATATATAGGACCCGAAATGAAGCAGAGGAGAGTGTAAAGTAATTTCAGATAGACTTTATGGGGAAGAATATGGAGGGCAGCCCCACCCAGGATGCCAGGGTCCTGAACTCCCCACCACCAGGGGGAAACCTGCTCAGTCACCAGAGAGGCTGGGACCCAGTCTCTGCCTGCCTACCCCAAACTGCACAGCCTAAAGTCTAACAATCCTTGAACTGCCCCACTTCCATAGGGCCAGCCAGCCTTCCTCCCATCCCATGGCAAAGATTGATGGGGTAACAGACCTATTGAACCATGGAGGAACATCCGCCAGCTGCCCACACTAAGCCATTAGTCCTCTTTCCATAAGTACCAAGAAAGCTCACTAGACATATAAGGGAAGCAAAAATTTAAAAAAAGCATAACCAAGATGAACAAGCAAGTACAATTAACCCAGAGGAAACAAAAGGTATTCAAAGAACAAGAACTATTTAACTGAAAATTCTAATTAGTATCTTTAGAAAGAATAAAGAGAATACTGCACTCAGGAAGAGAAAGAAGACTGCTTGGAAACAGCAATCGCAGAATAAAAAGAGAAAGGTATTGGACATTCAAAAAAATTTTTTTAAGATTCATTTTATTTATTTATTTCTCCCCACCCACTCATTGTTTGCACTTGCTGTGTCTGTTCATCTTCCTTGTTTCCCTAGTAGGAACTGGGAACTGAACCCGGGACCTCCAATGTAGGAGGGGAGAGAGGTGCTTAATCGCTTGAGTCACCTCTGCTCCCTGCTTTTGTTATGTCTCTCATCGCGTCATCTTGCTGCGTCAGCTGGCCAAGCTTGCCCATTGCGCCAGCTTGCTGTCTTCTTTAGGAGGCACCGGGAACCGAACCAGGGACCTCCCATGGTCAATCACTTGAGCCACATCTGCTTCCCTGGACATCCAAAATTTAATTGCCTACTTTAAAAAATAAATAAATCAAGAGGGAAGACTGCAGGAAGATGGCAGAGTAGAAAGCTCCAGAAACTGGTCCCTCCACCAAAACAACTATTAAATTGGTAAGAACTGTCTGAGTCAACTATTTTTAAACTCTGGCATCTAGTGGAACACTGTGCTGCATCCAGGAAAGAGCTGAAGGAAAAAGCTGGAAAATTGTGGTAAGTATTGATGAATTTCACCCTCCATGCAGCAGCTATTATCCTCATTCCCCAACAGTATGGAAGGCAGCAGTGGGGACTGCTGACAGGGTTCCTGGCGCAGCTTTCAAGTATCAGGGTGAGCTATATGGACCTATTCTTCCAAAATCTAGGGCATGTGGGTGGTCTGATCAATGATCACAGCTTTTAATCAGCTGCTTAAGATTGCTGGTGGCCCAGCTCTGAGATCAGTCACTGTTCCAACCAGACAAAAGTGGCAGAGGAGTCTTAAAGAGGAAGTGCCTTTTTTCTATCTCTCTTTTTTCTTTCCTTTCCCCACTTGGAAGCAATTTGTGACTGGAAAAGAACACTAACAAAAAACTAGCAATCCCAGAGGAGTGGGAGAACTAGATTTCCAGAGTTATAACGAGATAATACTCAGATTGAACAGTGTTCAACAACCACATACAAAAAATACAAAACACACAAAGAAACAGGAAAGGATGGCCAATTCACGGGAAGGAAAAAAGAATTTGTCAGAAACCATCCCTGAGGAGCCTCATACACTGGATTTTTAAGTCGAAGACTTTAAATCAACTTCATAAATATGTTCAATGAGCTAAAGGAAGCCACATTAATGAATTAAGAAAACATTGTGTGAACAAAAGAAAGAGATGGAATTTATGAAAAGGAACCAAACAGAAATTTTGGAGTTGTAAAGTAAAGTAATTGAAATGAAATCTCATTAGACAAATTCAACAGCAGATTTGAATGAGCAGAAGAAAGGATCAGCAAACTTGAAGACAAGACTATTGAAATTATGCAGTATGAGAAGGAGAAAGGAAAAAATAATGAAGAAAAATGAACAGCGTATGTGGCACTTGTAGGACATCATCAAGCATACCAGCAAACACATCACTGGAGACCTGAAGGCAAGAGAGGAGAGAAAAGGGCAAAAAAGTATTTGAAGAAATACTGGCCAAAAATTTCCCAAATCTTATGAAAGACACGAATATACACATCCAATAATCTCAACAAACAACAAGATAGTTTCTAAGAGATCCACACCAAGACAGATTATAGTGAAATTATGAAAGTCCAAAGACAAAGAGGATTTTTGAAAGAGCAAGAGAGAAGTGATTTGTCACATACAAGGGATACCCAATAAGATTAACAGCAGATTTCTCATCAGAAACCACGGAGGTCAGAAGACAGTGATGTGATATATTTAAAGTCCTTAAAGAAAAAAAGTTTCAACCAAGAATCCTGTATGAGTTATGTTATTAGTTTAAAATGCTACCTTTTAAAAATGAAATTAAGACATTTAAAGATAAACAAAAACTGAAAGAGTTCATTACCTAAAGACTTGTCCTACAAGGAATGCTAAAGAGAGTCCTTCAGGATAAAATAAAAGGACACTAGACAGTAACTCAGAGCCACAAGAAGATTTAAAGAACATTGGTAAAAGTAAATAATACATAGGTAAATATAAAGTCCTGTATTATTGTACTTTTGGTTTGTAACTGTTTTTCATCCCCTCCCCATCTGACTTAACAGGCAAATGTTCAAAATAACATTTTAAATCTGTGTTACTGGGCATACAACGTATAACAATGTAATGAGACAATAACAATATAAAGGAGGAAGGGAGGGAATATGTAAGAGTGGAGAGTGTGTATACTATTGAAACCAGATTGAAACTAGTCAAACTAGGTTGTTATTAGTTGAAGATGTTATTTTTAGAGGTTTTTAATTTCAAAAGTAACCTCTATGAAGATAACTAAAAAAAAAACAGAAAAAAAAGGAAGGAAGAAAGGAATCAAAATAATACACTATAAAAAAGCAACTAAAAATTTTAAAGACAGTAAGAGAGTAATTGCAATGGATTTTTAGATTTTTACAATAAAAACACAAGCAACAAAAGAAAGAAAATAGATAAAATGGACTTCATCAAAAATAAAAATGTTGTGCATCAAAGGACATTATCAAGAAAGTGAAAAAGACAACCTATAGAATGGGAGAAAAAATTTGGAAACCATATATCTTATAAGGGTTTAATACCCAGAATATACATTTTTTAAAATTCTTATAAATCAACAACAAAAACACAAATAAACCAATTAAAAATGGGCCTAGGGTTTAATAGACATTTCTCCAAATAATATATTCAATGGCCAATAAGTATATGAGAAAAGACTCAACATGAGTAGTCATTAGAGAAATCCAAATTAAAGATACAATGAAATACCACTTTGCACCCGCTATCATTTTAAAATTTTGAAAATAAGTGTTGGGGAGAATGTGAAGAGAGATAGGAACCCTTGTACATCATTGGTGGCAATATAAAATAGTGCAGCCACTGTGGAGAACACTTTGCTGATTCTACAGAAAGTTCAACAAAGAATTGCCATATTGCCTGGCAATTCCACTCTTAGGTATATACCCCAAAGAAATGAAAGCAGGTACTTAGACAGTTATATTTATACCAATGTTCACTGAATATTTGCCAAAAGATGGAAACAAACCAAGTGCCCATCAACATATGAACAGATGAACAAAATGTAGTATATCCATACAAAGGAATCTTATTCAGTCATAAAAAAAGAAGTGAAGTGCTGGTACATGCTACAACATGGATAAATCTTGACATCATGTTGAGTGAAAA
This sequence comes from Chaetophractus vellerosus, assembly GCA_004027955.1. Classification (NCBI taxonomy): domain Eukaryota; kingdom Metazoa; phylum Chordata; class Mammalia; order Cingulata; family Chlamyphoridae; genus Chaetophractus; species Chaetophractus vellerosus. The sequence goes on from PVKH010023835.1 coordinate 9,990, forward strand.
AAGCCAAAAAACAGAAGGACAAATATTTTATGATTTATCTTAAATGAAACACTTAGAATAAGCAAATTCATTCATAGAGACAGAAAGCAGAACCAAGGGTGTGAGGAGGGAGGAATGGGGAACCATTGTTAAATGTGTATGAATTTTGGTTTGGGATGATGAAAATAGTCTGGAAATAGAGAGTGGTAAAAGTTACACAGTATTGCCAATATACTTAATGTCACTTAAAATGGCAAAAATGATTTTTATTTAGGTATATTTTATCACAATTAAAAATAAGTAAATTGTTTTTTAATAAATAGAAGATGTGAAAAATTGAGTAGACATGGCCCAGGTCAGATTTCTGACATGGATAATAATGTTGAAAAGTGCAAAGTTAAGAGACAGGGAGGTTCAATTCAGAGTGTCTAATATCCATCTAGTAGTAGTTCTTGAAAGTTGATAAGCCGATAAAGGGTTAGGAACCAATGGATAATGATGATGGCAGCAATGGTGATGATAGCAGAAAAAAGGGTTAAGCTTGAAAGAATCTCTGGGTGCTGAGAAAATTGCTGGGAAAAAAAAAAGATTCACACACTGTCACATCCTGAAGAAACTTGCAAATGTCAAGTAAAAGAGTAAAATTTTAAGATAAAAAAAGTGAAACAGCTTACATACAAATAAGAATTAGACTGTCATCAGACTTCTCATTGATAACACTAGATATTTTAAAACAAGCAAGTGATATTTCCGAAAGTCTGAGAATCTATAGGTCATTCCATAGCATTCAAGTGCAAGATTAAAAAATATATATTTCAGGGGCCAGCTGTAGCTCAATTGGTAGAGCGCCGGTTTACCACGTGGGAGGCCCCGGGTTCGGTTCCGGGGCCTCCTTGAGCAGGCAGACCGCCTTGAGAAGGCAAGCCGCCATGGCAGGGCAAAGTCGCCACGGGCAGGACAAGCCGCCCGCGAGCAGGCAAGGCTGCTGCGTGATGAGCTGACTCAGCGGGTCGCTGCTGTGGGGGGGAGACAAGCAGACACAGAAGAACACAAAAATCAACACAGCAAGAACAAGTAGAAAGGGGGGGATATATAAAATATATATATATATATTTCAGACTTAAATTACTTAGACTTTCTCTGAAAGAATTCATTAAAGATATATAGCAGAGGAAACAACAAATAATTTTAACAAGGGTGAATTAAAAAGCCAGTTAAAATTTGCATTTAACTCTAAATCATCAGTAGTGCATAATGTTAAAAAATGTCTAGAAATAAAATCACAAATAATTTTTACATGAAAGGGAAGGTGGAATGGAGGACGAGATGGGGGTACAAAATGAAAGCAAGCTAAGATTCTTGTTTTGTTCAGGGTAAGATATGGATGCTGAATGTTATGTATGTTATGTATGCATGCACAAACACACGTTTAAATGATATGTGTTAAAAATTAAATGTACCTACTCTACCAATAAAACCCAGATTCTTAACTTCTAAATCAGAAAAGAAAATGGACTGAGAAAAAGTTGATCCATATGATAGAGAAAGATATAAATAAAAACTTGATATACCATGGTAAGCAGACAACATAAAAATATAAAATAAGATAGCAAGAATAAAGCCAAATATGTCAATAAACTTAAATGCTAATACATTAAATGTATTAGCATTATACATAAATGTATAATAGAAAGAGAATATCAGATATTGGATTAGGTTAAACATATGCCCACCATCCTCCCCTAGCTTTACACTCTTCATGTGAGAGTCAAGCAAGAAGAGCTTGCAAATAAGGCTTGAAAATACAGGAATGGAAAAGACAGGTACAAAGGCATATACTAAGAAAATGAAAGTAGCTATTGTAATACTAGCATTGGATAAAATATAATTCAAAGCAGAAACATTAAAAAGGTAAAGGGGATTTTTATGTAGATATGGGGTATAATCTAACAAAACGCTGGAAGGAACCAGTACAGTCATGGGTTTTTATGAATTTAACAACAAAGCTTTAAAATGTACAATGCAGGGAAGCAGATGTGGCTCAAGCAATTGAGCTCCCGCCAACCACATGGGAGGTCCTGGGGTCGGTTCCCAGTGCCTCCTAGAAAGGACAAGCAAAATAGTGAGCTGACGTGATAGGAGGATGCAGCGAGCTGATGCAACAAGATGACACAGAAAGAGACACAAGGAAGAAAACATAATGAGGATACACAAGAAAGCAGAGAGTGGAGGTAGCTCAAGCGATTAGGCACCTCCCTCCCACATTGGAGGTCTCAGGTTCAGTTCCTGATGCTTCCTAGAATAACAAGGAAGAACAACAGACACCAAGTGCCAAGGGGGTGGGGAGAAATAAATAAATAAAATAAATCTTTTAAAAAATGTACAATGCACAAACTGAGATAACGTAAGGCAAAACCACAAGTCCATCATGGGAGATGTTACCACATTTTTCTCAGACATTCACAGGAAAAATGGATTATAAAAATCAGTAAGGATATAGTGATAGAACTCTGTACCCAATAGAAAATCTCACATGTAATAGACCATACATAAAAATATCTCAGTAAGATTACAAAATACAGAAATCATAATAACCACATGTTTAAATTAAAAGTAAAAATAGTGGGAGTAAAACAATAAAATTTCTAGGATGTGGCCAAAGCAGTATTCAAAAGAACCTTTATAACCTTAAATATAATTATCAGAAAATGAAAAAGATTGAAAACGAATGAATTAAGGCTTCAACTCAAGAAGCGGGAAAAAAGCAGTTACAATAATACCAAAGAAAGTACAGAGAAGAGATTAATAAATCTAACAGCAGAAACTAATTAAATAGAATACCGCCCCCCCCCAAAAAAAAAGAACCACATAGTCTCACTAAACACAACTGAAACCTGATTCTTTTCAAAGACCAAGAAAATAAATGTTGGCAAAAAGGATAAGAATAAAGAAGGAGAACACAAACAATATTAGGTTTAAGAACGAGGATATAAATACAGATACAAAGGAGACCTAACAACTATAATAGAATACCAGAACATTATTCCATTAAATTTGAAAATCTACATTAAAATGAATGATTATCTAGAAAAAGTTTGCCAAATATGACTCAATGAGAACTAAAATATCTGAATAAAACAATGAGCATAGAGAAAGTTTAAAAGATAAATTTTATCTATCCATTCATCAGTGGTTGAGGGACACTTGGGTTGCCTCCATCTTTGGGCAATTGTGAATAATGTTACTATGCAAACAGATGTTTGAGTCCCTGCTTTCAATTACTTTGGCGATATAAAATATGGTATATACGTACAATGGAATTTATTCAGCATATTACATGTGACAATATAAACCTTGAAGACATCATGTTGAGTGAAATAAGCCAAACACAAAAGGACAAATATTATATGATCTCATTGATATGAAATAATTAGCATAGGCAAATCTATAGAGTCAAAAACTAGACTATAAGTTACCAGAGCTGGTGGGGGGTTGGGGAATGGGAATTAATGCTTAAATTGCACAAAGTCTCTATCTGGGATGATAAAAATATTCTGGTAATGGATGGTGGTGATGGTAGCACAACATGGTGAATGTAATTAACACCACTGAATTATATATTTGAATGAGGTTAAAGGGGAAATTTGGGGGTTCTATGCAAATTACTAGAATAAAAATTTAAAAAAAAACACATAGGACTGTTCAACACAAACAGTGAACCCTAATGTAAATGAAGGACTGTAGTTAATAGTACAATTATAAAATTATTCTTTCATGAATTG
>PVKH010023836.1:0-13776 GCA_004027955.1 Chaetophractus vellerosus
AGAAAGGTAAAAAGAACTGTGGCCAGAGCCCTGTGAGATACAGGATAGAGTACAAAACATATTGGAGATGTCAGCAGAAACATGATTAGGGACAACATTGCATCATATCATGATGTGAATGCCTGTGAGATGTTGCTGACTACTGGGTATGCAATGGATTGGAGTGGATGCTAAGGGTAAGTTCTCAATGCATTTGAAGAAAAGATTTGTTTTTAGCATATAAGCTAGTGACCACCCAAGGTTCCTCATTTCATCCAAAGATTCCTCATGGCATTTTTCACCTCTGCATTCCTTAGGGTATAGATCAAGGGATTTAACATGGGTTCAACAATTGTAAAGGACACAGTCATTACCTTGTCTATGGGGTAAGTGAGCACAGGCTTTGTATATAAGAAGATACATGGCAAAAAGAACAAGATGACCACTGTGAGTGGGAGCCACAGCTGGAGAGGGCTTTGCACTGCCTTTCAGAGCTGCAAGATCTGAGAGAGCAGAGGATGGCCACATAGGAGGTAATAATCATAAACAAGATGGTCACACACATCACCCCACTGTTGAGGATGACAAAAAGACCCAAGATGTTGGAGTCCATGCAGGCCAGTTTCAACAATGGAAACAAATCACATACAAAGTAATCAATGACATTGGGACCACAGAAGGGTATTCGGTACATAAAGAGTAGCTGTATCATTGTGTGCATAGATCCCCCAACCCAGGGCACTACCAGCAGCAGGGAGCACAGCTGAGGAATCATGATGATCTGGTATTGCAGAGGCTTACATATGACTACATAGATGTCATAGGCCATAATGAGGAGAAGGATGATCCCCACACCACCAATGAAATATTCTGCAAAGGGCTGGGTCAAGCAGCCTTCCAGGGAGATAGTTGTAGTCTCAGAGATGGAGTCCACAATCATCTTGGGGGCAATGATGGAAGATTGGTGACATCCATGAGGGACAAGGAAGTAAGGCAAAAGTACTTAGGTGATCTCAGACTCCAACTTGTGGTCATGGTTATCACAATGAGTAGGTTTACAATCACTGTGGCCACATACATGATTAGAAACACAGCAGAGAATATTTTCCACAGCTCTAGATTCTTTGTAATACCCAAAAGAATGAATATAGTCACATTATTTTGACTCTTCATTTACTATGTGGTTATGTAAGCACATTGCTATGAGCTGGAAAATCTGCAAGAGCAATATTATTTTTAATTAGTAATCATTCAGTGTCTTGGGCACTTTTTGTGTGGTTTCTCCCCCTTTGGCTCTATTATTTTTCTCCATTTCTACAGCAAACAGCTGCTCACAATTATAGCCTGGCAGCAGCTTGATTCCACTGGATCTTCCTAACAACATGTCTTCTCATGATCTCATCTCTTGCTTTCTGTCCTGACACTTGCTGCTTGAGACACTTTGGGGACCCTGTATTATCATTCTAGTGCATATGCATACCTGGAAATATGAGGGAGTTAACACTTCCCAGGGAAACACTTGCCCATTAGTTTATAAGAGCCAGTAGAACAATGGTAATCAGCTTAACAAAATATTGGGTTAACTTTCATTCCTTCTCATTTTTCACTCTTATGAGTGCCTCTATTCAATTTTGCAAAAGAAAATACCTCCATACAAGCCCTTGTCTCAGCCTCTGTTTTTTGGGAAATCCAAGCTAGGCTGCTGAACTTCATTTATCACCAGGTATATTTAAGAACTTGCAAAATTTCATATTACTTTTCATTAATTTATTTTATTTTACTTATTTTTTGTTACATATCCCCCCCCTTTCTGCTTGCTCTTGCTGTGTTCATTTTTACATTCTTCTGTGTCTGCTTGTCTCCCCCCACTGCGGCAACACACCAAGTCAGCTCACTATGCAGGTGGCTCTGCTCAGTTCATGGGTGGCTTTTTGCTTCCATTCATGGGCCACTTTTCTTTCCATTCATGGGTGGCTTGCCCTGCCCATGGTGGCTTTGCCCTGCCTGTGGCAGCTTTGTCCTGCCCATGGCACCTCTGCCCCTCCCACAGCAGTTTGCTGTTCTCAAGGCAGTCTGCCCACCCAGAGAGGTCCCTGGGAACTGAACCTGGGGCCTCCCATGTGGTGAACCGTTGCCCTATCCACTGGGCTATGGCCGGCCCCCCATTAATTTATTTCAAATACTTATTGAGCACCTAGAATATGTTAGTTGAAAGCCTACAAGATAGATGTGTTGTATAACAAGGATTCTCCACTTATTAAGAACTTTACTCTTTCCATCTACATATCTTCCTTCTCAAATTGGCTTAGTGTTATTATTACTATTGTTGTGATTACATATAGCTAATATATAATGGGTCCCTGCTGTGTCTCAGGCAGTATAATCACCCATGAGATAAATTCCTAATTTTATAGATAAAATACTGAAGCTAAGAGGAGTGAAAAATGACTAAATTCAAATCCATCTTTTCTGGGTGCTCAATTTGTGTGAAACACTGTGCTTCATGATATAATTTTCATAGAAATCCAGTGCAATAGATTTGTGCTTCCTGTGCTTATTTCACTCAACAAAGACAATTGTGTAATTCTGATGTACAGTTCTAACATGTTCTAATTATCCATAAGAACAATCTAATCTTAAACTAAAAATCACAATCATTGACTTTGTTTTCAAATGGTACTAATCATTTTCCAGATGTGCCACTGGTTACATAAACTAAAACCTTGAGTCTTTTTCCTCTGCTCTGGGAAAGCCCAGAGCCACAAATTAACTGATATCATCTCTGCACATGTGCAAATTGTCCCTTCCATTCTTCCTTATGAAGTAGTGTTTCCAAATGGAAGAAACCATTCTAAAGAATAATAAAAATAAAAATAAAACCACTCTTTTGTTTTCCACTCACTATGTAACAGCAGTGTGGCTGCTTAGTTATGTGTATTATCCATTTTCCATATCACCCCAGGTGGTTACTATTACAGAACCCATCCTGGAGATTAAGGAACTGAGGCTTGGAAACATTCAGCCTCTCATCTAAGGTGAGTGCAGTAATGAATCCTGGTAGTTTCATTTTGAAGCACATATCCATAACTATTACACTGTACATTGAAGAAATGAACAACAGCTTCTACCAGCTAAATGCAATAGCTATTTCAGCCAAGAACAAATTGTATGTTTAAAAAAAATAAAATAAAACAGCTTTAGTAAGAAGAAAACATCTCTTTACCAAGGTATTTAATTAGAGGTTTTCTGTCATTCTGTTGGAATATATTAGAGGACGCTTTTTTAAATGGGGATATAAATTACATGTTCCCTAAGACTCATCTAAATATTCAGATGCCCATCCTTAATATCCTTCTTCATGCTATCCAAAGTATACCACTCCTAGAAGACACTTTGCAAATCTTCAATGTGGAGTAAACCCAGCCTCTCCCATCTTGAGTCTGAGATCTTTATTAGTTCTTGAAGCATCCTCATAAATTAGAAGGAATGCATTCTTGGAAATCAGGATAACTGAATTTATTCAAGATTGTCACTCTACCTCCTTAGGATACCTTGTTTCATTGCTTGTCACTGTGGACTTTTGTTTCCTCATCTGGAGTATGAGGTAGTTGTGGTTGATCAGTGGAACATCAGAGGCTCAAAGAAGGCATCTCAGGGATGCTGCCCCTTTTAAACCTAGCAGTTCAGCTCTTATCCACATTGACTCTTTGCACTTCCGAGCACGATTTCCTTTGAGTCATCTCATGATGAAGTATTTTTAAACAACGTACAGTGGAATAGATAATAATGTTCCTTCTGTCTTAAAATCAACGAATATATCACAGTTCCCTTTTGACTACTATTACACATCTAAACTTCTCAGCTTCACATTCAAAACCCTCCCCAATACAATCTCCTCTTTTGTACTTCTCCCTCCCACCACAGACAGGCCCATCTCTTACTTCCAAAGCACACATCTCAGCCTGTTTTATACAGTGGCAAAGGCCATGGGTTCAGAGTAGGCAGACTTAGCTTCTTGTTCCAGTCAGGCCTCTTTTTGGCTACATATCAACTTTCTTAAACTTCAATTCCTGCAAAAATAAAATAATGCAATAATAAAGTCCTGATTTTCTCTTTTAATTACCATAAAACAATATGTAGTAGGAACTATTATTATGCTGTTTTTCTGATGCAGTAGATGGGGGTTAGAGAAATTATGAAACTTGCTTAAAGACTTGTGGCAGGTTCATATTTTAGGCTGCTAACCACCATCTTCTGCATCCCCTACAAGAATTTATTCATTCTGCATCACAACATTGTTGTCAAGGTCAAAGTTAGTAACAAGCATGAGATTCTATGGAGAGCACTATTGAAATATTGATTATTACTATTTTACATCCCTATAAGCTGTTGACTTCCTGCTGCCCTTGACCATGCCCTTTGCTATCAACCAAATCCATCACCATTCACCTCATTTTCTCCCAATATTCCCTCTTGCCACCATAACCTTGAGGGTTTGTTACATGCACTTGTATAGTTTTGTGCTGTGATGGCAATAATTAAATTATCTTCTTAGCTCAATTTTTATATCAATTTCATGTTGGTCTTATCTCTTTATGTGTGTGCTTAAGCATAGTTAATTTAGTCTCATTTCATTACATTCTTAATGCTGTCCTGTTTACACACTAGTCATCTAATTAAACCCATTAAATTGAATTCATACAAAGAAAACAGTATTTGCATTGAACTATGGGTCCCCAACCACAATGGTGTAAATCCCTGCCTCCCTAAATGAGCTTCCATTGTGAGAGCTTAACTGCTCTTCCATTGGTATCTAGGCTCAAAGATCCAATTTATCATCCTTACTATTTACAATCATAGACATGCTTTAACCAAACTTATCTGCCAAAACATATCTTGGACTTCCAGTTCAGTGTTGAATCATTTCTATCATATCCTTTCTATAAATTTGTTTTTTTTTTCTTTCTGTAGTGAGTCCCAGTGAAAGACCATCCTTCACAGTACTGTTCAAGTGAAGAAGTGGGGAATTACATTTCCTTCAATTGTTTATTACCTAGATAGTAAATACTTCTAAAGTTCAATAGTATGGCAGACAGTTTGGAGGGTACAAGGAAATGTCTTATCCTTAAAGATGGAAACAGAATGAGCATAAATGAAACAATATGCAAACAATATAAGTTCCAGAATTGAAAGATATCAGTGTGACCTACCCCTTTTAAAGAAGATGAACTGGTTAGGCCTTGATGTGAAAATTTAGAAAATTGAAAAGAAAGTGAACAGAAAGGGCAACAGCATGACAAACCATGAAAAGAGAAAGGGCAAATGTGGTGTATGTAACCAAAGATATGGACTTTGACATCACATAAACCTGACTTTTCTAGGGACCTTCCAGAGATGCAATTGACTAGAGGTTATATATTTGCTTTAATTTTCAGTGTTGTTTTATTTTCAGTATTATAATACTACACATATAAAGCACCTGGAATTATGGTATAAATTTAACATTTTAACTTATAAACATTAAAGTATATTAAAAATGTAGTATAAACATTTAGACATTAAAATGACTGTCGTATTGTGGGCATATCATAAAACTTAGTTGCATACACTCTTAAGTGCAGGTCACTTTGAGTAGATGTGCCTAGCTAGACCACAGTTTATTTTGGGAAAATATAGTGAGAACTTTAGTCTTAACTCAATGTCTGTAAAATTCCTGATTCTTCTTTCTAAGTACCTACTCTATGCCTGGAAACTTCTCTGTGCCTCAGTGCCTCTGGGAAATTAATTTTCTCTATCTGAAATGGTGGCTGTAAGTATTAAATGATTTTTTTCATCATTTGGATACTTTGAACAGTATCCCATTTCTTTTGCCAGGATGATGAGATTGATGCCAATCACTGTTTTAAAACAGATCTTCTGTCTTTAGGTTTCCAACAAGCATGTCTACTTCCATTAAATGCCCAGTTGATGAACAGGATATCATGACTCATCAACCTTTATCAGTATGCAAGATTTGAATCAATTTTAAAAGTCAAATCTTCAAAAACCATTTTCTAAAATAGCCTGCAGTTCTAACCAAAAAGAAGTTGTTTGAATAAAACTAAAGGGTTTTTTATTGCTATTATTATAAATTATAAAAGTAAAGCTTGGCCCTTGGAATGGTTGAGTAATTGAAAATTTAAATTCGAAGGTCCACTCTTAACCACAAGTATTCACTCGACCCTATATTAGCAGTCTAGTTTAAGATCTTCAAATATTCACTTTTTTGCAGGTTTATTGTATGTATACATTCATTTATGTATCTTACAGTATATAAAATATGTAAAATTTTCCATTTTAATTGCTATATATTATTCCATTTTATGATTGCTCCATAATTCATTTAACCAGCTCATTTTTGTCTGATATTTATATTATTTCTAATACTCTGCCTTGCACACATGCTGTAATGACTATCACTTTTCAGACATCTTTACATAGTAGGTTTGAATATTCTGTTAGAGAAATTCCTAGAAACATAATCACCAAGTCAGAGAATGCATATTTTAACTTTAACATATTTTGTAATATTACCCTCAAAAAATTCTATACCAGATTTTTCCCCAACAATATTATACTAAAGGATCATTTTCCCTTCAGCCTTATTAACACTAAATATTATCAGTCTTGGTTATCTTCACCAAACAATACAGTGAAAAATAACTCATTTTAATTTTCTTTCACTCAGTCATTCATTCATACATTCATATGATTTCATTGATGCCATAAACAAGATGACATAAACAAGAAATTATTATTGTTATCCAGATAAAACCAAATAAATTACAATGTAATATTTATAAAGACATACTGTCTATATGTATATATCCATATCAAACTAAAATAATAATAATTTAAAAATAATAAATTGCTAAACAGCTGCTATGGACCATGCATTTTGCTAGTTACTTTACACTTATTATATCATTTAATCCTCACATCTGCATATGATGAAGCATATTGTACAGCTGAGAAAGAGGAAAATAATTAATTTCCTCAAGGCCATACAGTTAATAATTAACAGAGCTTGGAAATGAATCTAGGAATTTGACTTTACAGTAGATGTGTTTTTCCTACATCTGAATGTTTTATGGAGATATATAATTTCTCCAATCAAATCCTGAATAATAAGTGGTTCTAGCAATTGTTTAGTGAGTGTCTTGGATTATCATCAATGAAATATCAGTGGTCCTGTGTCCTTTTGAAAGTTTATTCCCCAAATACATGCAACATCAATAGTACATGTCTCTAATTAAGGCCTTTAAACAGGCTATTTCTGTTGGTAAGTCTCCATAATTTACTTTGTTTTCTTGAAAAATGTGAACTGATTAATGGAGATGGAATTATCTACAATAGCATCTTTAGAGAACAAAAATTATTATACCATTTTAATGACAAAAGTTAATGTTTTCTTGGAATTCTTTGAGAGGGGGGCTTAATCCATAAACAACCTTTCATAATTTCATCATCCTATTTCCAAGCAAATTATCTGCATCTCCCCCACTATCACTATCACCACCCTTATAAACAGAGCAGCAGAGCTCCTTACAAATAAATGTTTGTGCTTTTATAAACATATTGATACAGAAGTACAGCAAAACGTCAACTCATCCTTACATCAAAATGAAAAAGAGATTTAATGCATCATTAATTAAAACAAAGAAAATACTGAATAAGCTCCTTCTCAGAGTTTTTAGTAAAACAATAAAACTTAATGTACCTTGGTACAAAATGAAAGTAGAAAATAGAGTTATATAGATAGATGATAGATAGATGATAGATGATAGATAGATAGATAGATAGATAGATAGATAGATAGATGATAGATAGATAGATAGATAGATAGATAGATAGATAGATGATAAAAAGAAAGATAGATAGATATCACAGAGAAATAAAGAGATGAATGAGAAAAAAGGAATCAGAAAATGTCTCTGAAGCCATCTTAGACACACTAGCTATTTCCATGCCTCCCCTTACTTATAGCACATCTCTGAGACAGATAAACACACTTTTATTTGCTCAACTTCATGATCTGGATAAAGACCAAAAGTCAATTCTTTTTTGATATTTTTTCAAAAGAGAGGAAATTAAATCAAACTAAAATTTTTCATAGCTCAAGACTCTATAATGTGACCACAATTTACATAAACAGATAAAACAGTTCAATTATTAACACATTTTAAGTATAATATAATTGTGCATTGTTTAGGTGATTCAATTATTTCAACAATTTCAGAATAGCAGCTCAAATTACTAGGAACTTATTTAATATTCAAGTAAGTTTCTAAGGCCACATCCAAAGCTCAGCAAAGGGTTGTTTTTGTGAGTCTCAAAACTCAGCAAGTTACCCAAAGGAACCAATAGGTAGCAGGTGGGAAATTGTGCAAATCAATTTTCTAGGATCACATCAGGAAAACTAAATATCTGATCCCAATGGGAATTTACTCACATGAAGCTTCTTCTACAGTAGAGCTAGGAATCACAACACATTAGAGTTTGAACTTGGTTATTCCAAGCATGGAGAGAGTAAATCAGGTCTACACAAGGAACAAGCCATCCAATCATTTAATGAGAAGTTATTTTGATAGAACTAAAGCGTCCAGTGATTTTAGAAAGAGATTTAAACAGCTCCTCTAATTGCCCAAGGACTTAAAAAAGAAACAACCCTTGTAGTTGACAAAAGAGTTTAAATGTCATCTAAATAGACAAGGTTGCCAAAAAAGCAAGCCAGGTAATTTATTTATAAAATCATTCAAGGGACTGTGACTGTCATTTGGCTGTATTTTGAGCTTATTTTGAAAATAGTTTGCAATTCACATTTTAAAAGAAACATCATTAATAAAATGTTCTTCTTTGGGTAATGAGTCTGGGCTAAAAGATGGCAGAGTACCATTTTCAAAAGTGGAGAAAATGTGCAGTCTTGTAGTATTCCAATTGCATCCCTTTGAGGTTGGGTCTCTACTGACTGATGCACTAATCACAATGCCAGTGAATTCCCACACACCCCTGCAGTGATAGATGGTTCCCAGGGGCACAGGTTCACTGGAGCCAGGCCAAGGTAATGCTTCCTAAGCCCAAAACCAAATTATGATATTAACCATTCAATTAGTTGCCCCAGAAATAAGCTCTGTCCTTTAGTAATAGAATAGCCACACAATGATCCATCCACCTGATCATATGGATGAAGAAAAGGCAGTACAATTATTTCTTTATTTCTTGACCACCTAGCAAGTAGCAGGACTGAATTTTTCAATCACCTAGTCTAGTGTTCATTACACCTAAGACTTTTATTAAAATTGTGTCAATCTGATTGTAGGATAGTTACCATTATTAAAGATTAAAAACATGTAACTTAGCCAGAAAAAATAAAACTGAATTTTTTCTTATTCATAACAAATAATATTCTCAAATAATGTATTTATAATTTAGAAATATTTGGTGTTATAGCCTTCATTCTTTTTCTACCTTCAATAATAAAATAACATCCTGTATTTAAAATAGATTTCACAGGTTATGTTCTAATTGTTTCATTGACACATTTGGCCTAACACCCTAAGAACTCTCTTGAGAGAGAATATTCTCAAGTTTACAGATATAATCTTCACAGGTAATGAGCTGACCTCTACAACTGGATCATCTTTACTAAAACTCTGAAATGACTCCACATTCTTGCCTAAACATTCAGATATGTGTCAGGGCAGTCTTTCTCAACCATTTTTTCTTTATCATACCCTAAGGAGTCTTTTTAGACATTTTTCCTAATCAACCCTCTCCGAACATTTAATACCATAGATATACTATATACATATTTACATTGTTTATATAAATATATATCTGTACTTTATATGTAAAAGCAGAAAAATATTGGCTAATTCTTCAACAACCAATGTTTACCCTCTTGGGAGAGACATCATCCCCATTTCAAATGTATGTGTTTAGGAAACCTAACTGTAGGAAAAAAAAAAAAGGTAATGTCATCCTTTAAATTTGGGCCTAATTAAAGTTCTAGCTGTGTTTCAAACAACTACAAAATTCAGTTTTTCTCTTCTGCATCAATCTTTTCTTATCATACTTATCACTAACAAAATCATATTATTTATTTATTTATTACTTGTTTATTATTCCCCATCAGAGTTTAGGCTCCACACAAACCTGACTCTTATCTCTAGTTTTCAACATAGTATACCCAGTGCCTAAAACTGTCTGGCACACTGAAGGCACTGAGAAATATTTATTTTATATATGAAATCAGTCAAAATTTCCTAAAGTTAATTGACCACAGATCCATTTCTCATTACATTTTCAAGTAATATATGTAAACAAAGTATGGGATAACAATGGGAAAATCCCTAAATAAATAATATTTAGGTCTTCAATGTGTTACTCTGATGCCCAAATAAATTATTGAGTCCCTCTATATTTGAGCTGCTTATTTTTTTCTCCAAACATCACTCTCATTTATGTGTTGCCTTCTTTGAAATTCAACCATAAATGATTCATTATTTGAGCCCATTGTATCCCATTTTTAAAATACACATATATTTATTAAGGGTAATACATCTGTGGGAATGAGAGTATCAGATGGCTTTCCCTGACACAAGGGTTATAAGAGAATATAAGTAATCTGGGAAACTGATGCCAAGTGAAAGCTGAAAGGAAATAAACAGAAACTCCCAAAATAGGGAAGAAAGCATCAAGAACAATCTTTACAATGTAGCCAAGGAACTGTTCAGTGTTTGGATATTTCTCATCATGCAAAGAAACCATAGATGAAGTGGAAGAATAAAGGAGGCAGAGCCTAAAGACTTGAGAATTTATGTAACCTCACTGAGCTTTATTTTAAAGAGCTATCTAATGATATGTGCTACTAGATGTAACAGTGTTAAACTATGCAAAGAACCTGACAAAGTGTATGCTTGATAATTGACCTTCAACAATGAGTAGCCTTCTCTCAATTAAATAATCCATACCAGTTTGAGTTAACTGAATGTGCAGATTAAACTAAATTATCCTCACACATCAGACCCAACTATTAATTTTCATATTCATTTTTATGAGAGAATATGCATATTTCCTTTTATGTTGTTTTATTTTTAAAGTACCAGGAATAATTGATGGAAGTTGGTCTCTATGAGAGATTGTTGATAGTGTGTGAAGAAATATCTAATTCCTTAACTTTATTCCAAAACAGCAAGATTCCAGCTATTGAGAATGTCAGATGGCTTTATATATCCTACTTCAGTTCCTACATATTCCAAATTTGCTTTTGACAATTTGCAATTTGTATCTCATTAATCATATCACTTCTTCTTTCAGGACTTGGTTTCTACCCTAAAACACAGCCATTGGTCTTGGTTTCTCTCTTCAAATCATTCCTTTTGTCTTAAATTTGGAATGGCATTTCCTCAAAACATCTGTACTTACTGCTGGCCCACTCTCATCTCTTATCTAACAGTATTAAGGTAAAATGAATCATGAATCATTTAGTCTAGATTCTCTTGAAATTTCTTGCCAGCAATTACAAGCTTGGCCATTTGGGTGATTAACTGCTGATTATATTGTGCCCCAGGCCTAGACCTTTAGCAGGTCTTGTTTTTTATGAATTTGAGATAGCTGTGAATAAGCTAGAACACATAGTCACCCCCAAAGAACAGATGTATCTTGTTCTGCCATTACTGTATGGTCAAATAATGGAGGAAATAGCTTGAGATGGTGAGCTTTTTTGAGAAAGGGAATATATGTGAGAAGTAATAAAATTGGGAGTATTGCAGTCCGAGAAGGTTTGATTCATAAACTATGTAGTAATTTAGAATGACTTTTTTCATGTCTTTTAGAGGAAAATTATTGTTGAAAGATATTGCTACATGTGAGAAAAAGCTGCAACAAATTTGGCATCATCTTTCTAGAAGAATAAAGTACATTATTAAGAATGAATATAAATTTCTTATCTATAGACATAAACATACTAAAGTCAACTGTGTTTTAATTGAAAGAGGATGAGATTGAGATTAGGAAAACCTAAATTGAATTCTGTAGCTGAAACTCTTTCTGTGTGACCAAGGCAAGTAAATTACCAAACCCTCTTAGCTTGAGTTTGCCTCTCTGTAAGTGGGTCAGTAACTTTGTAACTATATATTTATTACATGCATAAAATCAGTTAAGTGAAGTGATTATGGCTGATAGATAATAAAAAAATCATTTAATGCAAATATATGTATTTCATTTATGAAAGGATGGCTTTGCAAACTTACCATTTTTGTTGAGATTACCCTTATTGCTTCAAATGGTTTTTGAAGTCTTGAATATAAACTTCCTTTATATTCAAGAAAAACTGTGAACCATGAGGATATTTGAGTAAATATTTGTTGGTTTTCTGTTATAGACTTGTGATTCATGCAATGGAAGAAATTACAAAATTATGTGGAGCCAGGGGCCACTGGACAATTTGGGGGCAAGGAGAGGGAAGGGAAGTTGTAATACAGGGGCTTTTGGGGGCCTTGGGAATTGTCCTGGGTGATGTTGCAATGGAGGATACAGGCCACTTTATACCATCATGTATCATGCAGAACTGTGTGGGAGAGAGGGTGGGCTACAGTCTGAACTGTGGTCCATGCTTGGTGGCAAAGCCCCAAAATGTGTATATATATTACAGGTGATGTGCCACACTGATGAAAGATGTATGTGTGGGAGGTTGTGGGAGGTGTGGGAGGTGGGGCTTATGAGTACCCCTAAAATTTCTGTGTAACATTTATGTAATCGATATATCCTAAAAAATAAAATTGATTAAAAATTGAAAAAAAAGGCCAAATTAAAGGTAAATTCAAATTTCCTGACTTAGTTTTTGTGGCAAGAAAAAATTTACAGATAATCTTTGAATTTTTCTTTTCTTTCTTTACTGGTGGCTCTCTTTTTTCTTTTGGGTGATTCGTTGTAACAAACAACAATATTAGTGGTTCTTTCACTTCTCAACTGACCACTGACTATAATATATCGATCCTAGGATTTTTTCTGTTTTGTCTCACCAAAAACAAAGTCAAAATAAAGGAAATTTTGAGGCTAAGGTTCTGTGGAACAGTGATTTCACTCAAGTAACAAATGTGTGAAGAATTTAGTAAAACAGCAGTAAGATCCTGGAGCAAAACATACCCTAGAAACATCAAACTCAAGATTTACAGTTCTTTCCATTGCATATCTTAGAATATGAATATCATACATGAACATTGAATCCTTGTTTAAGTACATGAAAAGCAATGAAACACAGCTAGTGAAGTTTCCAGTCACTATTAAAAGCTTATAATGTTAGTCTTTAATCTTTTTTTTTGTTCAATTACCTGCAAAATTTGATCATCCTCCTTCACATTTGCAAATATGTTTTTATGTGTCATCACTTTCTTGGCATTATAACCAGTCTAAGATACTCTTGTCTTCAACAAATTCCTCATGGCATTTTTCACTTCTGTGTTTCTGACTGTGTAAATGATAGGGTTTAACATGGGGGTGAGGATTGCAAAAAACACAGTCACCAACTTGTCTACTGAGTAGGAGACCACAGGACGCATGTAGGTGAATATGCAGGGCACAAAAAAGAGTACAACTACTGTAAAGTGGGAGCCACATGTGGAGAGAGCTTTGCGCCGTCCTTCGGAGCCATGGGATTTCAGGGAGCGCAGAATGACAACATAGGAGATAAGTAACATGGACAAAATGAGCAAGCACATAGCCCCACTGTTGGCAGCCACCACCATCCCAAGCATG
>PVKH010023837.1:0-13762 GCA_004027955.1 Chaetophractus vellerosus
TAGTTGATTGCATCAAAAATCAATGGAGATTGCTCTCAGAAATGTAGCTAGTTTCATCCAATCAGTTGGAGTTCATAAAAATAACTGAAGATTTCAAGAGTCAGAAAGAAGTATTTCTACCTTTATTTCAGCTATCCAGTTTCCCCTGGGGAGTTCAACTTCATAGTTATCAGTGATTCAACTTTCAAACTTGCCCTATAGTATTATTACTTAGTGAGTTCCCAGAGCCACATGAAAAAATTCCAATAAGAAATATCTTACTATTTATATATATCCTCTTGATTGTGTTTCAATTGAGAAGCATGACTAAAACAGCCCTTAAATATCAGAAAAACAAGAAATGGAAGAGTAAACCAGCTTCTGGAAAAACATTTTAGGAAATTGCCAATTGGGAAGGATTTTCTGGATTAAAATAAGAGAAAAATAAAATAAAGATGGGATGTTGGGGAGGTAAAGAGGGGAATTCATCACAGTGGAGGACCAGGACAAATGTCATCATTGAATCATTAACTGCAATATGGACATGTGAATTCCTTTCCTGAGGTCAAGGTATTTTCAGAAAGACATATGAATAGAAATGGATAATGCAGATATAATGGCATTATCTTTAGGATTTCCCCTAATATCCACAGTGTCATTTCAGAAAATATCATTCTTTCAAGGAAATCTGCAGTTGACACCACCAAGATCCTGTACTATCACTTCCCATGCTCCTCCTCACATTGAAGCACAGGTCCCTCAAGCTCACCTTGACTCTTGCCTTGGAGAAATCCTCTTCTTCCCTCCACAGATTGTCTCCTTTCTCCAATGGGGAAATCAAATCTGATTTGCAGACATATAACCTGTACATAGATTGTGAGTTCTTTGCTGAGAGGTATGCATGATTTTCAAGGCCAGGGCTGTCCACCAAAAAACAAAAAAACAAAAAAACACAACAACAGATTACTGGATGTTTATCTAGGAGTACCACCTTGAACAGAGAAATGCAGTGAACACCTGGCACCATGGCAAAAAAAATCCAGTTCTCAGGTTGATGATGTTTATGTCTAAGTTCAAGGACATTGTGTAGAATTTTCAATGATTTAAATCAGACAGAAATTAACTTATTTTTAAAATGAATCCAATAAACATAATTTCCATCCAAATACTATACAAATATATGGAAAAGATATGAGTCTTATTTTTGCCACTCTGGTATCAGACCCCACCTTAGTTTTAAGAGCAGAAAATGAAGAGTCTTTAATCCAATTATTTATTCATTCAAAAAATATTCATTGACTTCCCAGCTCCATTCTGGGAACTGAAGATTGAGTAGCAAAAAAGATTTTACATTGTGGTGAGGAATACTATATTCTAGTAAGGTGAAAAATTACATTTAAATAAATAAGAAATTTCCCTCATGTAGATGTAAGTGCTATGAAACATTCGGTGCAAGGAGAGCAGTGAAATTCCTCTGTATTCTTGTGGGTATATATGTAAAATCAATGTTGACAGGATCACATACAGAGACCAGATGGCTTATATTTTCCATCATTAGATGTCTGAACAGTATTCTCATGGATCTGCCAAGCAGGGGCCACTCTTCCTTGGTGGAGTCTATAGCTACATCATCAAAAATCATGGATTCCTTAAGCACAGTGCATATTATCATTAATCCAGGGCCATCCTGATGAATGTCCAAAGGACACCAACATGATTAATGAGTGATGCACTTCCCACATACATCTTTTCTGTAAGCAGACAGCATTAATGGAAGCTGGAATAATTTAATGTAAATCTTGTACAGGAGAAGGATACTTTTTCTTTCTTTTAAGCATTCACTTTGTTTTTTGTTTTTTTTAAGATTTATTTATTTTATTACAGATCTCCCTTTCCCCCCCACTGCAGCGATGTGCCAAGACTGGTCACTGCGCAGGCATGGCTTTCCCCGCTTGTGGGCGACTTCTGCTTCTATTCATGGCCGGCTTTCAGTTCGCAGGTGGCTGGTTGCACTCCATTCATGGATGACCTGCCCTGCCCGTGGCAGCTTTTGCCCTGTCCATGGCAGCTTTTTGCCCTGCCCACGGTGGCTCTGGCCCACCCATGGTGGCTTGCCATTCTCCAGGCGGTCTGCCTGCTAGGAGAGGTCCCTGGGAACCGAACCCAGGGCCTCCCATGTGGTATGCCAGTGCCCTATCCACTGGGCTATCGAGCTGGCCCCATTAAGCATTCACTTTGAAATAACATTAAACTACAGGGAGGATGCAAAGAAAGCAGAACACCAAAATAATCCCAATACAGATACACAGATTTATCAGCTATAGGATTTTGCAATAAGTAAAATCATTCTGTCTGTCTATCTGACTATCTATCAATCAAATCTATCATCTCTCTATATATACATCTATTTTATAGCTAGCTATCATTTGTCTGTTTTCTAAATATTTGAAAACAGTTTGCTAATATGCTCCTCTAATATGTCACACTTGCATCATAATTTACTAAGGACAAGGACTGTAGTGTAATAACCATCTTAACCACATATGTAAAGTTCAAGAAATTTTACATTAATATAAAGAATACACTCCATATTCAAATTTTTTGAGTTTGTCCCATAATTGCCTTGGGACATGTGCTCCTCCATTACTATTTGCAGTCCAGGAACACATATTACATTTAGTTGCCCAGTCTCTTTAGTCTCTCTCATTTTCTGTTTTTGGAAAATATTATAAATGTTCCCAGCTCATCTACACCAAAATCCATGTTTATATAATTCAGTGTCATTAATCACATTCAAAATGTTATGCTATGATCACCACCATCCATTGCCAAAACATTCCATCACCCCAAGCAGTAAACCTGCTCTTATGATGCAGTAACTCATCATTCCCCTTCCCTCCCATTGATAACCTGCACTTTACCTCTATATCTGTAATTGCATATTTTACTTATTGCATATAAGTGGAATCTTACAGTATGTGCCTGTGTTTTTCTTATTTTACTCAACATGGTATTTTCAAGTTCATCCATTTTCCATGATTGGAATTCATTCTTTTTACAATTGAATAATATTCCACTGTTTGTGTAAACCATTATTTGTTTATCTATTCATCCATTGATGGATACTTGGATTGTTTCCATCTTTGGGCTAATGTGAATAATACTGGATAAATAATAGCTTACAAGTATCTGTTCCAGTTCTTGTTTTCATTTCTTCAGGAAATAGACCTAGGTGTGGAATTAACAGGTGATAAGGTAACTCTATATTTAACTTTCTGAGGAAACACCATGTGGTTTACAGTAGGTGCTACAGCTGTTACATTCCCAGCAACAGTGTACCATAGTTCCTATTTCTCTCATTCCACACCAACATTGGTAAATGTGTGACCGACTAAAAAAGGTTAGGCCTTAATCCAATTACTGAGGCTTTATTTAGAGAAAGGAGAAGGCATTACTATATGAAGGCAAAACCAAGGACCTAAGCTGACAGCCAGAATGTTACCAACCAAGGGAATTGAGCAAGACTCCTATCCTCTGAAAGTGGAAGTCAATAAATTCCCATTGTTTAAGTCAAACCATTGTGTGGTATTTACTTTTGCAGTTGTGAAACTGAGACATTGTATTGAAATGATTGAGTTTCTAAAAGGGAAAGATATGCTGTGGGAAGGCCATAAAGGAGACAATACATTGAGCATGAATTGGGAAAGATAAAACTTTAAAAGTATATTCAAAAATTGTCAATATACACAGAAAGAGTTAAATAATTAGAAACTGTTAGCTCCATGAAGTAGGGCTGGAAAACGTGGAGAAACAGAAAAGGCAGAACTCTGCTTTTTGTCATCCTAGGCCTCACTGTATTTTCAATATTTGAAAGAAGAATACTTTATTTTGAGCCAACAGAAGGGAAAAGCTTTGGGAAAATAGTTTGTTTAGCACCAAATCAAGGTATCAATCCTTACAAGCTAGGCAAACTCCCTGGGACAGCCTCTCGGCAATGTCTGTTTTCTCTTTTGAGCAGAGATGCATTTGTTTATGAATTAACTAATTCAGTGGCTGTATTCTCCTTTTTCTGCACTGGTTTTTAGTTTGGTCATATAGAACCTAGAAGCTAGTTTAGAACCAGTGCCTCTCAAAATTTATATTGCATATGAATCTGTGAGGTCTTGTTAAATTGTAGATCTCAACCCAGTCTGTGTCAGGTTGGGTCTTTGATTATGTTTTTTTCTTTTGTTTTTCTTTGTTTTGTTTTGTTTTGTTTTGTTTTTACCTAGCCATCAGGGGATGCTGATACTGCTCACCCAGGTTCCATACATACATGAGTAACAAGTTCCTATTTTGGGCTTCTAATCCTTAGAGAAGGTGTTTGCAAACATTGATACCCTGTAGGAATCACCTGGAGGCCTTTTAAACCTCTGTTTTGTGTTTTTTGGTTACATATCCCCCCCTTTCTGCTTGCTCTTGCTGTGTTCATTTTTGTGTTCTTCTCTGTCTGCTTTGTCTCCCCCCACAGTGATGCATCGAGTCAGCTCACCATGCAGGTGGCTTGCCCTGCTTGCAGGCAGCTCTGCTCCACTTGTGGGTGGCTCTGCTCCATTCCTGGGTGGCTCTGCTCCATTTGTTGGTGACTTGCCCTGCCCATGGTGGCTTTGCCCTGCCCATGGTGGCTTGCCCTCTCAAGGCAGTCTGCCCACTCATAGAGGTCCCCGGGAACCAAACCCGGGTCCTCCCATGTGGTGAACTGGTGCTCTATCCACTGGGCTACAGCTGAACCCCCCTTTTAAACCTCTGAGTGAACAGGTTAAACCAAGGAAACTTAGATCAGCTTATTTGGTGATGGGACTCAGGCATCAGAATTTTGAAAGTTCCCTAGATGACTACATTGTGCAGAAAACATTGATATCCATTGCCTCAGAGTGTCTGAAGCAACATAGGAGATGTCTACCTATATGAGTGTGCAGGTAGTCACAAGAAAAAATTATGTATTTTAATAAAAGAATATGCTTTACTTATTTATGAATTTTAACAAAGACTTGTTTGTCATGCTTATTTTTTAGGAAGTGTTTTTTATCAATTTATGAATTCCAAAAACAGATATTGATTATGTTTGTAACCTGGTCTGTTCCTTTGGGTGTGATGCCCTTTGATTATATTAGATTCAGCTGAGATGCTTTGATTACATTATGTTAAAATTAGGGTGTGCAGGGATGAGTCCCTGTCACCCTTGGTAGGTTATATAAAATGAAGCTTGATCATGGACACATGGAAGTAGACACACAGAAGAAGGACACAGAGGAATAGAACCAGCTCCATGGATACAGCAGAGGACTTGGGAAGATAGATAAGCCTGATAGCCTACAGCTACAGCTGACCCCAAAGAGAAAGAAGCCCCAGGGAGGGAAATGAACATTATGCCAGCCTACAGCTGAGAAGGGAAGATGCTGGGACCACAGAGCCTTAAGAGAAAGGCTGCTATAGCTGGTGCTGGAGTTGGTACTTTTATGTCCAAGAGACTTTAATCTCTGGGCTATCCACATGCCAGCTGGGCCCTGAAATTCAATGGAGTTTCAACACCTACTCTCTATTTCATTGGACTCATCCAGGACAACTAACAAGGAGATGATGATGGAAAATGACCATCCCAAGGAACGGAGAGGGTCTACAACTGCACACAAGTGAGTCCCATCCATCTGCTCTATGGGATCAAAGCCTCCTCTCAATTATAGGGGCAGTGGGCAACACCATCCCAGAATCTTCAGGATTTGGGAAGGAACTATGGACCAAAGTAGACTTACTGGTATTCTACTATAGACTTATTGTGATTCTAGCAATGGAAGAAACTATATCATTCATGTGGAGGCAGTGGCCACTAGAGCTTGTGAGGTCAGGGAAAGGGAAATACAGATGAAATATGGAGGTATTTTGGGAACTTGGGAATTTTCCTGAATGACATTACAACAACAGATATGGGCTATTTCATATCTTGTCATAACCTACAAAATTGTGCAGCAGAGACTGTAAACTACAATGTAAACTATAATCCATGCTTAGTGGGAATGCTCTAAAATGTTTTCATAAATTGTAAAGAATGTACCACACTAATGAAAGATGTGGTTAATGTGGGAAAATGTGGGAGTTATTGGAAGCAGGGCATATGGGAAGCCTCTACATTTTTATGTAGCATTTATGTAATCTAAATACCTTTAAAAAATAAAATATACATATATTATGAAAAAAGAGGAAGGCTGATCCCTCACAGAGACCAGCAGACACCTTGCTCCAACACTCATTATGGCCTTGTGACTGTAAGCTTCTACCCCCAAATAAATACCCTTTATAAAAGGCAACAGATGTCTGGTATTTTACTTCAGCACCCTTTTGGCTGATGAATACAACAATAATCAGTCAAAACAAAACTAACATTAGGGAATTAAAAAGAAGGAAAAACCATGAATTCCATGCAAATGTAATTTTCAATTCTTAGTGAGAATGTAATAAAACTATGTAGTATATTTTGGTAGGCAGTTAAATTTTAATTTATTTTGCTGCTATAAAAAAAGAAAAAAATTATAAAACTGGATTTCCACTTTCCTTAAGATAGTTAATAACCTCACCAACTTGTCTTAGAGCACTACATGACCTCTGACCTAGCACTCCCCTCCTCCATTCTCTATCCCAGTCACATGTTCTATTTTTCATATCATCTGTGTCCATCAAAAATTTTCATATTTTTACACATGCCCTTTATTAAATTTTTTTTAAAATTTAATTTTAAAGAAGCTTTAGATTACATAAATGTTACATCAAAAATATAGGGGATTCTCATATACTGAACATGCTCACCCCCACAATTTCCCCCATTAACATCTTTCATTAATGTGGTACATTTGTTACAATTGATGGACACGTGACAATGCATGGTATATAGTTTACATTATGATTTATGCTTTGCATCAAACAATTTTATAGATTTTGACAAAATGTATAATGGCTTGTATCCATCATTGCAAAATCATGAGAATGATTCCAATGTCTCAAAAATGCCCCACATTATGCCTATTGTTCCCTCTCCCTCCCCTAGAGCCTCTGTTAACCCATGCCTTTATATCAACAAATTCATTCATTACTAGAATAACAATAAGTCTACTTTTGTCCATAATTGCAGCCATCCTTTATATTTTTTCATTCCTCCATCTTGAGGATTTGGGGATAGTGATGTCCACTCTGCTTCTGATTCAGAGAGAGCTTAGATCACATGGGGGCAGATGGATGGAACTGTCTTGCAGGTCCTCTCTGTTTCTTAGGATGCATGCTGTCCATTATCATCCTTTTTTATTTGGTCTGGGTGAGTCTGATGAACAGAAGAGTAGGTATTGGCTACAAATCTGCTAAGATTCAGGGCTCAACCAGCATATGGATATTCAGAAGACTTAAGTCTCTCAGACATATATATAATGGGTATAGTGCTCATTACAGGTTCAAATAAATGAGGCATAAGAAGCATGTGCAGGAAAATTATAAAGGAGTCTAACTCTGATATATTGGGGGAGGAGGGTTATTATATATTCCAAGGTAAAGCCCACTGATGGAGTGCTGATTTCCTGGGGATGTCTTTCCTGCCTATAGAGACCCCAGGAGCACCCCTACTTGAGTCATTGTGTACTGTGTACTGTGTACTGTGGCAGACAGTGAGATCATTCTGAGACATACATAACTGTAACCTCTAGAATGACCTCCCAACTCACTTTGAAACCTCTTTGCCATAAAAACGCATTGCATTTAATATTTCCCCCCTTAGCTCTAGGTATTTCTACAAATGCATCATTTTTGACATTTGGTATTAATCCCTTTTTGCCAGGAGGCTCATCCCTGGGACTCATGTCCTATGTCATAAGGAAGGCAGTGCATTTATATCCTGTGTTTGCCTTAGAGAGGCCACATTTACATTTGAACAACAAGAAGACCCTCAGGACCTAACTCTTAGGCAATATATGTTACCAGGCTAATTTTTTATTTCACAAGAACAAGGTTTGAAAAGTAATCATATTAGATAGAATATGGAAATATGTTAAAAAGGACTTAAGTGTAACTGACTCATGTCACTGTAAGAGCTTGTCTGGTCTTTCTGCTTCACCTTTTCCCCTGTATCTCAGTCACTGTAATTTAAAATTAAAATTCATCTCTCTTTCATAGGCATGTTAGTCTCTGTAGCCTGGCCCATGCCAGCATTTTGTTCCTTCAACCTGCACTTGACTCATTGTGTTACAGCCACTCTGAACCCTGGCTGGTCCTTACAACCCTCATGCCCATCATCCCTACTGAGTGCTATCACTTGTTCTAGCCCCTCATCCTTCAATGCTGGTGATAGGAACCCTCACAGCTCCAGAGGCCTTGCCCGATCTCTACTTCCAAGAGCTCACTTTGTTCCAAATCTTACACCCCCTACCTTTCCTTGCCTGTTTCTCTCCATGACTCTTAACATCTTCTGGCATGACATGCATTCTATTTAATTTCCTTTCAAATAATCTTTTCTCTCCTAAACTATAAGTTCCACAGAGACAGAAATTTTTTTTCCTTATCATCACTGATGTGTTCCCACAATCAAGACCAGTTTTCTCTCTCTATTTTAAGGAGAAATCATAGTGCTTTATCAGTCATTTATCTTGTATGGATCCCCAGATTTTCAGAGTGTCACTTGCTACTTAATTCAGTAATCATTAGTAACCTCCAGTTTCTACTCACTGACTACAACAAGAACATTATATATAACTAAAATTATTTATTTTAGTGATGTCAGCTGCTTTCTTGAGAGAGGAACACCTTGATATGGCTTCAGCTTTCCTTTGAAGTATGTTAGATGAAATGAAAGCAGGAGTGAGAGAGCAATGAAGGGAGCAGTGGTAGAGATTTCCTGAAATTGTCCAAGAGGAATTTCTTCCTACTTAGAAAACTCATATTGCAGCACACTTCCATGGCAATAAAATCATCTCCATGTGAATAAATCATTTTTAAATTTTTACCCTCTATTATTTTCCAATAGACCATTGGATAATATAAATAGTGAGGAGCAC
This sequence comes from Chaetophractus vellerosus, assembly GCA_004027955.1. Taxonomy (NCBI): domain Eukaryota; kingdom Metazoa; phylum Chordata; class Mammalia; order Cingulata; family Chlamyphoridae; genus Chaetophractus; species Chaetophractus vellerosus. The sequence continues at coordinate 9,048 of PVKH010023837.1, forward strand.
ATGGGTCCTGGAGTCAGATATCCAGAGATCAAAGCCAAATCCCAGCAAGAGATAGTATCCCAGGTAAAACCATGGTTGACATGACTTTATATTAGCCAAAGACAAGAACAGCCCTTCCTTCCTATACCATGAAGCAGGAGGGAGAGATGGATGAGGGATGGGGAGGGTAGGTTTTCTGATATTGTCCAAGAGGGATTTCTTCCTGCTTAGAGAACTCATACTGCAGCATGCATCCATGGAAATAATGATATCTTCAGGTGATATCAGTTTTCAATTTTTATTCTTTATTCTTTTCAAATATACCATTGAATTATTTACAATACTTTCTAAGTATACTGTTTAACTTCTTCCCAAGAAAGATGAAAATTCTCCTTTGAATTTTATTTTACAACTAATAAAAATTTAAGTAAAATTTACATTTACTTATAACTTAGGTTTCTTGGTAATATACTGTCGCAAGTTTATATTGCTTTTGTCTTGAAAGACTCATGACTGATCTCCATATATGTTCAACTATAATTATGTATATAATAGATATTGTGTAGATGAGAACAAGAAAATACTCTTAATGCTCATAAGATCAATATAAAATTATGATATAATATATGAACAGAGTAATAAAGAGAGTAATGAACTGACAAACATATACATAAGTCTCATGAGTAATCTTTTAACTATATGAACAATCTCGACAGTAGTAGTAGTTTCCTTCATGTTGAGTTTCTTTAAAGAGAAAGCCTCATATTTCTGGTGTGTTCCTCAAGTCCAAACTCTGTGTGATTGAAGGAGGAATTGACCATAGAAGAAATCACCTGTGTGTCCAGGAGTGTACATTGAAGAACTCCAGCCCATGGAAGGGGTTCCTTTGAACCACTGGCCTCAAAATCTCTGAGGGAATTGGACAGGATCATTCCAGCCTGTTGGCTTTGCAGTCCTTAGTGGAGCAGAAGTTCAGTGTTGCTTGAAGATCAACCCAGACCCACTTCTGGAGGATGGACCATCGGGGAGTGGAAGGGTTGCCAAACACACTGAATTTGGAAAAGTACCTGGTACTGTACAGGATTACATGACCTCTTCTTGGGACTCCAGTGCTTTTGACATCTTCTTCATCTCATCTTCTTGTTTGGAACATTTGGATCTCTCTTTCTTTAGGTCTAGGACCACCGAAGTTAATTCATACATCAACATTGCTGTCATTTTGTTAACCTTTCTTTAGATGGCAAGAAGGCTGGGCATTATTAAAGACACATTCTCTAGCCTAGCATCCCCTAAAGATGACTTAATCTCTACATACCTCTTGTGAGCAGCACTCATCTTATCAAGAAGTTGACATTTATTGTCAATCAGGGTAGTTAGTGTGGCTGCATGCTGCTTTTCATGTTTTATATAAAGTCAGCTTCTAAGAGACTGAACAATAGTAGACCCACCAAAATGCTGAAGAAAGATTGAAACTCCCCTGAGTCCCACTGGAGGTTGTGGAATGGGAGGTATGGACTAGTGTTATTGTGCTCCATCACCACCTCTCAAAGAGTCCCCAGGATCGTCCAAAACACAAGCTCCATAGACTGCTACAGGCCCCCCACAGCACTGATGCCACCACAGGACTCTGCCCAGGAACCCTATACCCACAACAAACCCCAGAGAACTCCCCAACATTGTACCTGGAACTCATAAGCAACTGACAGCCTGGCTGCTCTTCAGTGAGGTGATCACTGAGGGAAAAATACTGAAAATGAAATGTTCCTTTCTCCATTACACTCTCATGATCAGTCTTCTCTCATATTGTTTGTTTAAAATTGATGTAAATTTTAAATACATTTAAGTGTATTGATCTTAGATGAATGATGTCACCTTTTGCAAACCATTCTTCCCTTTTCCCTACAGTATCCAATCACACTATCAAGATACAAATCACTTCCAATAACTCAAAAATCATCCCTATATGCTTCAATCAATAGCCATCTCCCAACATATTCACTCTCGTTCTTATTTTCTATCCTCATACATTCCTTTTGACACATCTTGAAATTCAAAAAAGTGAAATAAATTGGACTTTACATTTTGGTGCCTGTGTCATTTGCTTAAAATATTGTTTTGAGATTCATTTTTGTTGTTTGGTGGATCATCAGTTCCCTCATTTTTTATCATTGGATCCTTTGACATTCAATGGTTATATTACAAAATATTTATCCCTGTTCTTCCTGGGGGGATATTTGGGTCCTTCAAATTTGGAGTATTATGGGTGATAGAAAAGGAAAGCATAATCCCAAAAGATCCATCACATTCCACTAATTGCTGCATCTCATCACCTGCATTTGGGACATTTGGTTCCTCTGTACTTCTTGAAGTGCTCCCAACACTTACTTCTGGTTCACCACATTCTCCTTTTTCTTTTTATCATCTGGATGATCTGTTCTTTCTATTTCAGTCTCCTCTGCTGGTTCCTGTTTTTTTTTTTTTTCCAAAAATCTCTCAGTATTAGTTTTCCCCAGGGGTTCAAACTTAGACCTGATTCCTTCCTCAGAAATTTATTCAGTTACTGATCATGTGATGACCCTGGGCTTTAAGTACCATTTATCCTGGCATGTGTACTAACTATATTCATCTAACTCAAATTTTTCCACACTGTCCAGATTTACACAGAGCAGTGTTCAGGATGTACTACTTCTGTGACTAATAAGCCAATGCAAAATTCTAGACTACTTCCCAAACCTCCTCCTCATTGATCTCTCCCTTTTCCTTGTACAGTGGTTCAATCCTGGTAGGTGTTCAGGCTAAAGCATTGTGGCCCTTCTTGACTTCTCTCTTTCCCCATCACATCCATCCTTCACTTCCTGTGCTCATCTGACCCCTTGTCCTTTGCTGCTTTCTTTCTTCCCAAGTTAGACCCATCTTCTTCTCTGAGAGTTTGACTATGATTGCCTCCTAACATCTTCCTTCTCTTACCTCAGTGCTACAATTTCTTAATTCATGAAAAAGAAGTTTATTTTTCTTTTTATAGTGTTTTATATATGTGTTTTAAGTAAAAGCATGCATTATATATACATTAAGAAAAAAATTATTATTCATAATAATGAGATACTATCATTGTTCATAATTTTTCTTCCTATCCCATCACTTGCTGAGAGAGTAGTTCCAAAATCTCCTATTAGCATTTGGGTTTCACTCTTACATGTTGTAATACTGTCAATTTGTAAAAGCCAGTAAGTAGGTGGACGTTAGTTTTAATTTTTATGTTTTTCTGGTAATTTAGTCATTTTAACATTATGAAAGGACACCACATTTCTAGTACTTTTCCCTGAATATTTGCTGGGTTTGCTGTGGTCATGGTGACACAAAATTTGCTGATATATGTGTTTTTTTGATTATATAAAATCTGGATTTTACTGCCAAACTTGCTCTTTTTCTTGGGTATTTTTTAAATGGAGGTATCTGGGATTGATCTCAGAAACTTGTACATGGGAAGCAGGCACTCAAGCATTTGATCTTTATCTGACACCATTTACATGGGATTTAAAATAAAACACATTGGGTTTTTTTTAATCCCTTTGAAAATTTTGATTAGGTAGAACATTTATATGAATATAATTACTGTTCAAGTTTAAATTAATCTTCTTTATTTCCATGTAGTTCCTATTTGTTCTCACTGCTCCACACTGTTAGTTTTCTCCTGAGTTATTTCTTTAGCACTCATAGTTTTTATGCAATCTTGTCTCATCTATTTATTTAAAAGATATGCACTGTGTACATATTCTTTTAATAGCTACCTATGAAAAGAGAACATTTTTCATTGAATTATCAGGTCTAAATTTAACATAATCTCTTATCCATTTCCAGGATGATACATTATTTTAATTAGAGAAGTTGTAAGGCTTACTGAAAAATCACACAGGAAGTAGAGATTTCCAATATAACCACCCATATATACACTGCTTTCCTAATATCATCACTATGCATGCATGTGGAAACTTTGATCATTTATTCAATAAAGACTTTTGCCCATTTTTAAGTGGTTCATTTGTTGTTTTACTGTGGAGTTGTGGAATCCATTTATGAATCATGGATATTAAACACTATCAGATCTGTGACATCCAAATACCTTCTTGCTTGAAGCCACCTGCCTTTTCACCCTTTCAGTCCTTACCCCTATCACATACCTTGAGAAAAGAAATAACTGAAATTAACTAAAGATAAGTGCCAGAACCACAAAACTCATAAAAGAAAATGTGGGGAAGCATCTTCAGACCTCGGGCTGAGCACAGGTTTCTTATTTAGACTCAAGGAATATACCATGAAAGATATAAGAGATAAACGGAACATCCTCACAATCAAAACATTTGTGCTTGAAAAGACTGGTCCAGAAAGCAGCCTACACAATGGAAGAAAATACTTGGAAACCACATACCTAATAAGGGTTTACTCTACAAAATAAATAAAACAATCCCACAACTCAAGAATAAAAAGACAAACAAAAATGGAAAAATGGGCAAAAGACTTGGAAAGCACTCATCTTATCAAGAAGTTGACATTTCTTGTCAATCAGGGTAGCCAGTGTGTCTGCAACTACTTTTCATGTTTATTTAAAATCAGCTTCTAACAGATTGCTCAAGTCTGAACAATAGGAGACCCATCAAAATGCTGAAGAAAGATTGAAACAGCCCTGAGTCCCACTGGAGTCTGTGGAATGGGAAGTATGGACTAGTGTCATTGCATCC
>PVKH010023839.1:0-13762 GCA_004027955.1 Chaetophractus vellerosus
AAGAAATAATGGTAGAAAATTTCCCAACCCTATTGAAGAATATAGATATTCATGTCCAAGAAACACTACATACACTCATCCAAATAAATCCAAGTAGATCAGCTCCAAGACACATACTAATCAGAATGTCAAATGCCAAAGACAGAAATCTGAGAGCAGCAAGAGAAAAGCAATGCATAACATATAAAGGATACTCAATAAGATTAAGTGCTGATTTCTCATCAGAAACCATGGAAGCAAGAAGACAATGGTATGATATAGTTTAGTTACTGCAAGAGAAAAACTTCCAGCCAAGTATATTATATCCAGAAGATTGCTTTTCAAAAATGAGGGTGAGTTTGGAGTATTCACAGATAAACAGGAACTGAGAGAGTTTGTAAATAAGAGACTGGCTTTTCAGGAGATACTAAAGGGTGTGCTACAGCCTGTAAAGAAAAGAGAGAGAGGCTTGTAAGAGAGTCTAGAAATGAAGATTTTATCAATGAAAGTAACTAAAAGTGTCAAAAGAGTGGTGAAAATAAAATATAGCAGATAAAACCCAAATATTCAGGAATAAACCTAACCAACGATGTAAAGCACTTGTATTCAGAAAACTACAACTCATTGTCAAAAGAAATAAAAAGACCTAAATAATTGGAAGAACATTCCATGCTTACAGATTGGAAGACTAAATATCATTAAGATGTCAATTCTACTCAAATTGATATACGGATTCGATGCAATCCCAATAAAAATTTCACCAGCATTTAAAAAATAAATGGAAAACTTGATTATCAAATTTATTTGGAAGTGTAAGGGGTCCTGAATAGCCAGAAACATCTTAAAACTGAAAGGTGAAGTTGGAGGACTCTCATTCCTGGACTTTAAATCATCTTACCTAGCTACAGTGGTAAAAACAGCATGGTACTGTCATAAGGACAGACACATAGACCAATGGAACCAAACTGATGGTTCAGAAGCAGACCTTCACATCGATGGTCAAGTGATTTTTGACTGACCTGTCAAACCCACCCAGCTTAGACAGAAGAGCCCATTCAACAGATTGGTGCTGAGAAAACTGGATATCCATAGCCAAAAAGAAGGAAAGAGGACCCCTATTTCATATCTTATACAAAATTTAACTCAAAATGGATCAAAATCCTAAGTATAAAGGCAAAACTCATAAAACTTCTAGAAGAAAGTGGGAAAATACCTTCAAGACTTGGTGGTAGGTAGTAGATTCTTAAAGGAGATAAGAGGAGGACTGAGATGGACTACTGATGTTTAATGTATATAGAAATTTTAATTAGCTTTACTTTAAAAGAGTGGAATTGTACAGAGTTGATGGTAACACATTATAGTGAGTAACAGCTGGTTTATAAATGGGAATGTAGCTGTAAAGGGTAGTCTAGGGATGTAAATGCCAACTGACAGAAAGCTAGAGAATAATCTAGGTACTGAGTAGCATAGTAAACCCAGAAGTGGATGAGAATTGTAGTTGATGGTACAGGTGCAAGAGTGTCCTTTGTGAAGTAGAGCAGATGTACATAACTATTGCTGGGTGGTGGGAATGTGGAGAAGCATGAGAAAAACACAACTAGAGTGACCTATGGACTGTGATAGTAGTAATAATGTAATATTCATTCATCTATGCCAAGATATACTGTGTTGATAATAGGGGAACATGGAAAAAGTGTGCCAAGTGTTTGCTATGGAACTGGTAATAATCTGATAATATTATCTCATAATCTGTAACAAATGTTCCAATACAGTGTGGGGTATTGATAGAGGGGTGTTGTTTAGGAATTCTTCACATGTACATGATTGTTTTGTAAGTTAAAAACTTCTGTCTTAGAAATATATTTAAAAAATAATAATAGGGTGGGTTGGGAGAAAATATACCAAATGTAAGATAAGGACTATACACAGTAGTAAGATTTTGACTATATTCTTTCATAATTTGTAACAAATGTCTCACAGCAATGCAAGCGTTGATATATGAGACTCCTGTATGATGTGATGCATGTTTGCTTTGTAAGTTCACAACTTTTACTATACATTCATTGTTTATATATGTTCATGTATAAGTAATATACTTCAATAAATTTTAAAAAACAACACTGAAATTGTTGCTTTCCCTGTATCAGGGTACTAATGCTCTCACGGCTTCAAGTTCTTCAACTGTAAAATAGGGAGGTTGTTAATACTTATCTCAAAGTGTGCTAAGGGAATAAGATGCATTAACATACGTAAAGTACTTCATACTTCGAGCAGTGCCTGGCACACTTAAGCGTTCCATGTGTATTAGCCAGCAGGGAGAAAGGCTGACATAGCAGCAGTGGCAGCAATAAAACCACCCCAACCCTACTGCCAGATAGTAACCCCAAAACAACTTTGTATTTGTCATTCCATTCTTTTCATATACATATAAAAACTATCATACTCATATTCATTTACTGATTTTTAAAAAAATTTTACAGAAATGAGATCATACCTACCTATTTTTCTAAATGTTTTATTTTTATACCGGTAATATTCATAGACATTCTATTATATCAGTGCAGGTGGACCTACATAGATTGTTTTATGTTTTATTGTATTCCATAGTATAGATGCACTCAAATTTATTTAGTGGAACTTGAGTTTTCTTATTTTTCTCTTGCTATGACATATACTGTTGTGGTCATTCTGCATCTTCATGCATCATTTGTACATAATTTACTGTGGAATAGATTACTATAGGTGGGACTGATTGCTTGCTGGTAATGTACATTTTATTTTATTTTTTTTTGTTGTTGTTACATATCCCTCCCCTTTCTGCTTGCTCTTGCTGTGTGTTCATTTTTTTGTATTCTTCCATGTCTGCTGTGTCTCCCCCTGCTGTGGTGACGCTCCAGGTCAGCTCACTGAGCAGGCGGCTTGCCCCACTTGTGGGCGGGTCTGCTTCCGTTCTCAGGTGGCTTTTGCTCCGTTCGCAGGCAGCTTTGCTCCCTTCGCAGACGGCTCGCCCTGCCCGTGGTGGCTTTGCCCTGCCCGTGGCAGCTTTTTGCCCTGCCCACGGCGCCTCTGCCCTGCCCATGGCAGTTTTGCCTTCTCAGGCGGTCTGCCCACTCGGAGAGGTCCCTGGTAACCGAACCCGGGGTCTCCCATGTGGTGTACCTGCGCCCTATCCACTGGGCTACAGACGGCCCCGGTAATGTACATTTTAAATTTAGGTTGTCCCTAGTAAATTACCTTCAAGGAGTTAGTTCTGATTTACATATTTACTGACAGTATGTCCCAAGGCCTTCTTTTCTCAAAACTGTAACAACTGTCAATATTATTTTTTAAATTTTGTTAGTCTAAGGTTACAAACTTTATATCTTATTGGACACTACGCAACAGAAAAAATCCTTGATTATCCTTTGGCTAGTCAAAGACAAACTATGACTTCTGTGCATTTTTAAATTTATTTTTTCTTTGTTGATGTGTAAGAACTCTTTTTATTTGAACAGTGTTAATTCTTCCTCTGTTTTATACATTGTCAATATTTTCATCTAGTTTGTCACTTGTTTTTATCCTTAATTATGGTAATTTTACCTAATAGACTCCTAAAATTTATGCATAGTCAAATCTACAAATCTTTTTGCTGGTAACTTCTGGCCTTTATGTGTTGCTTCAAAAGTCTTCCCTAATCCCAACTGTAAGCAATATTCTAATATTTCATAATTCTGAGGTTTTTATGCATAGTTCATTGATAAATCTGTAATTTACTTTAATCTTGATGGACTGGGGACCCAATTATTTCAGATGAGAAAATATCCAAATATTTAAAAAGTAGTCTCTTCTAAAGTAGAATTGTCCTGGGTGATGTTGCAATGGAGGATATAGGCCATTTTATATCATCATGTATCATGCAGAACAGTGTGGGAGAGAATGTGGTCTACAGTCTGAACAGTGGTCCATGCTTGGTGGCAAAGCCCCAACATGTGTATATCTATTGCAGGTGATGTGCCACACTGACGAAGGATGTGTATGTGGGAGGCTGTGGGAGGTGTGGGAGGTGGGGCATATGGGTACCCCTAAAATTTCTGTGTAACATTTATGTAATCGATGCATCCTAAAAAAAAATTGATTAAAAATTAAATAAATAAATAAATAAAGTAGAAATGTACTTAAGTTCCAGATCTGGCTATAAAACTCATCATGTGACTGATCATGCTCTCTTCTCCTTCTTAACCACTTTGGATTCTATATGTTTTACAGTCAATGTCAAGACTGAAGGAGCCTAGATCCCTGAGTCACTGCTAGCTGCTAGCTGGGAAGCATCTAAGGAGGACTACATATTCACACTGGGCTTTCTGTGAGCAAGAAATAAGAATTTGTTTTGTTAAGATCTATGATATGGGGATTTCTTTGTTACCGTGAAATAAACAAGTCTCTCCTGACTAATACAGGCACTGAAAGTAAGTAATGACCACTATGGTATGACTTAAACATGTGATAAGATTTCTGAGGAAAAGAAAACCATTGATAGTCATAGAGAAAAGCAATTATTTCATGAAGAGTCATAGAGATTTAAAAGGTAGAGAACGAGTAGGGCACATAAAATAGATGGGGCCCCCATGAGTTCTACAGGTGATAAAGTGAGAAATTAACCAAGGCATATTAAGAAAATAGGTGGCAGTAAGGCTAGAGATAGGTAAGGTAGACCCAGACTACTAACCAATCTGAAAAGGCAAACTTAAATTAAAGACAGCTAAGTCAAGCAAGCTATTTCATCAAGTGTTTTCTGTGAGGTACTTCTTTTCCTGTCTTGAGGAGGCTTCTCTTTTTCCTGATGATTTATTCTGAGCATTGTGTCTGTGCACAATGCTTCCATATCAACTGACAGAGTAGTGACCCAGGCTGCCCTTCCATTGATTGCTGTCCCCTTGGCCTCAGGGGAACCACTTGTCACCTCATAGAGACGATGATGTCTACTATTGCAGAGGAAAAAAAAATTCTTTAGCTGTTGCAAAACATTTTCTAGTGATTTAAGGATCTAGCATTCTACCAACTCACTGTTATAATGAGCTGTGGGGCTTTTCCCTTGGATTTTGCAGGACGTGTCCTTGAATTATTTATAACAGAGCAGCCACCTGCTTGCAACAATTTCCCATTTTGCCTTGTGCTTAACCAGCCTTGTCAATGGCTTTGTAGGAACAGTGGTACTCTGCACTTCACCCCTCAACCCGCCAAGAGAGCAATGCTGACCAGGAGCCATCCCCTATCTTAAAAAGTCCTTTCACATTAAAAGTCATGGCGTTTAACTGAACAGATAATCCTACAGGCTTCATTATAAAGAGTTGTGCTGGTTCAATTGTTCAACAAGGTGCTGTCAGCACAAGCCCTATGGAAAATCATTCTCTTCGTTTTTCTTGAAAGACTGAAATTTATGACTATATATGCTTGCATTGATAAAAAGTAATTTGGGTGGTGGAAAGGAAACTACAACCCACGTGCATTCAAAAGTATAACTCTGTGCTGGCAAACAAGCAATGCCTTCGCACCTTTCTTCCTCCACTTTAAGAAAAAGAAACATTATGTGTTTGAGTAGACAACAAAAGGTGCCATTAGGATTCAGAAAATTGAAAACCTAGGCTGAAATAAAAAAAAAGACAGACATTGGGGAATTCATAATGGCTTCCCCATGTTTTAGTGGACTACTTCCATTTTTTTATTCACCTTGCAAACAGTGTTCACAAACAACAGCAAAGAACAAAAGCTGTGATTTATATTTATGGACAGCTATACACGCGCCCCTGACCTCCTGCTGCCTTCCTAGCCCTCCATACCAGAAGCAATTTATGGAGGCTGGTCTAAATAAACATTAAAGAGGCAAGGCCACACACTGACAGCCAGGAAAATCAATGGTCTCCAGAAACCAGCAAGCAGGATCAATAAAAGAGATTAGGCATCACGAGCTAGTGTAAGGCCATTACAGGTAAATGTGACTTGCTCTTCATCTGACAGAGTTCTCAGCAACAGGATAAACACTCAGATAAACAGAAGCAAACAGCCAGTAGCCAATGGAGGCTGTTCCTGGGTTGGAAATGCTAACAGATGACCCCAGAATGTAAGGGATTTATATGGAGGCCTTGGGGATTTTCAGTTGCTTTTCCAGCGTCATCTCACATACCTGGGCAGCTGCCCACAGGAAGTAATGCAGATGTATGTATCTTTTGTAAATCCCTCTGCTTTTTCTTCCATTAGTTAGTTTTCTCTTTATTTTTTCAATTACTCCTCCCTTGATACAAACATTTTATCTGGCTTTTGAGGCCAGCACATCTCGCCCTCCTCATCCGCTACACACACACACACATCTTCAACATTCCTTTCTTCACAAGATTCTTTATAGTCAAGTACACAGTATGTACAGAAACTCTTATGATACAAACTTAACCCTATATATGTATGTCTCAAAGGAAAAATTCATGCACTAATAATTTAAAATGTTGGACATTAACTTGCAAACTCAAAGAAGAATGAAGGATAATTATATTCTTGAGTTTGCAGGTTAATGTCCAAAGCTTGTTGACAACAACAAAATGAAGGCTAATTATGTTCTTGAAAAGCTGAGACTCTGAAGAGGAGGGGCTAAGGCAGAATATCCTTTGCCTATTTATAGACTTGTCCACTTAGAACTTGAAAACTCAAATCTGAACTCTGTGGGAATAGCTACTTGAATAAAATAGTGCTTTACTTTGCCTCAGGATTTCCATTTTAAAAACGGGGACATGACCTCTGTCTGACAAGAATATAATGGAACAACAGATGAAGATAGTAATAGAGGAAGTTCAGTTTCCTTGAACACTGAAAGAGGGTTAGAATTTTAATTGATCTTTAACCCAAGAATAGGAGTGAAGTGAAGCTAACTCGCTTGGCTGTGGTAATTTGGGAATAAGACCATATCACTTTACAGCACCCTCCATTCTTTAAATTTGGGCTCACCTGGTGTTTTATTTTCCTAGGCTCCTCAAGCAAGTATCACATGGTTTGGCTTAAACAATGGGAATTTATTTGCTTATGATTTTGAGCCTAAGAGAAAGCCCAAATCAAGGCCACATTAAGGCATTGCTTTCTTTCTGGAGAATGTGATGTTTTGGGTGTGGCTGCTGGCAGTGCTTGGCCTTAGCTTGTTACCTGGCAAGGCTCGTGGTGGCATCTCCTGGTTTCTCCCTTCTCTTCCAGGTCCCATTGGTTTCAGCTTCTGGCTGCCTCCTCTGTAACCTTCTCTCTCTGTCTCTGAATTTTATTCCACATATATAGAACTCCAGTAATAGGATTAAGGCCAATCCTGATTGAGGGCCACACATTCTTAACTGAAGTAATTTCATCCAAAGGTCCTGCTACAATGAGCTCACATCTAATCCAGGAATGGACTAGGTTTAAGAACACATTTTTCTGGGCATACATACAGCTTCAAACCCCCTCTTCTGGTAACTTGCTTTGACCAATACCGTGTGGTAGAAGTTGTTGTATGAGTTCTGAGCCTAGGTTTCAAGGGGACTCACAGCTAACTCTCCCGATGCTTTTGAAACTTGATGAAAAACACAGTGTAAGCAAATGCACGCTCTCCTGCAGAATGCTGAGAGCTAGGTGGTTCTTTTGGCTCTGTCACCCTGACCAACCACCAGATACATGAGAGAGACCACCTTTGATCATCTAGCTGCCCAGTGACCCACCAGCTGACCACATATGCAGGGTGAGCCCAGCTAGGAGAGGCAAGCCAGTTCACACGGGGAAAACTGCCCAGTCAACCACAGAATCATCGTTATCTAAATAAAATAAATTACTGTTGCTTTAAATCACTAAGCTTAGGGATAGTTTGTTAGCAACAAAAGCTATCTGAATCATCAGTTAAACAAGTGATGATTGTTCAGCCATCCTGGTTGGGTACTGAAGAAATCTTAATTTTGTCTGCATTTTCTGGGTGACCAGAGTGTTTTCTGGAGCCTCAGTTTCTTCTCTTTTTCTGATTTATTCAGGATGGGGAGGGAACAAAACCCATGGGCATTCTCTCTTCCTGACCTTTTGCCAGAGCCTTCCATAGCTCAAACACGGCAGTAAGGCAAAGGACAAAACAAATTTATGGATGTATTCTGGAGAAGTTAGGTTTCTGGAACACAGGGCAGGGCAAGAAGCATGAGAAAGGACTCTGGAGTAGGATTGGAGGGGAATTTCGGCAAATGAAGCTACATATAGCCTTTAATTTTTTTGTCCTAAACTTCTTTCCAGATGATGCTCTTGGCTTACTTTTAGGAAGTATCTTTAAGTTTTCCTTCCTAAATACCCAGTAATACCTATGTCTATATACATGTTGTTCCCAATGCCTGGGAAGTCCTTTTCTTCTTCTTTTCCTGGTAAATCCCTATTAATTTGTGGAGGCCTAGTTAAAATTTGTCAAGGCCTTCATTTTAGGAAACCTTCCTTGTTGCCCTTAGCAAAATATATCACCTACCCGGTCTCTTCCCATAACACTGCTACTTCCAATTCACAATGTAGTTTCTTATAATTATTAGATTAGTTTTCCTCCCTCTCCATATAAAGTCGGCACCCATGCTGCATTTCCCTGTGTGCACTTTTTGTTTAGCACCTAGTAGGTGTGTAATAAATACTTAATAAATGATTGTGATATCATTTGAAGGTACAGTGGCAACAATGTCCTATTGCTTCTGTTTGTAGATTAGGATTAATTAGAAGATGTGGAATAATTGCTTTCTTCCCGAGGATACAGGAGGTTTTATTGTTATTTTCAACTATTCACATCCTGATCCAATAAGAATATTTTATGCCCTGCTCATGGCCATGTGACAAATAGAGCTTTCCAGTGGGAGGGGTATACTTCCCTACCTCATTGACATTAGACATAGAGCCCCATCTGACTTTTTCTAGTCAGAGAAATCTGAGCAGAAGTTGCAATCAGCCAGAGGAGAGCAGAATCTTACTGCCAGATGTCTTACTCTTTTCTCTCTTCCATGAAATTAGTATGACCAGGTAGAAGCTGCTCTTTCAGTTTGTATCACAGAATGAAGAAAATACAACTTTAAGAACCCAGAAGAGCCACAGCTGACTCATGAAGAACATGTAATGTGAGTGAGGAATAAACCTTTGTTATTATAAGACACAGAGATTTGGGATTTGTTATCAGTTTACCATTAAAATCTGATGAATACAGACCTATGTCCTTTCCAATTGGATTACAGTTATGAAGGTCAAAATATTTAATAATTGTATGACAAGGTACAGTGCACTCTGTCAGGTCCCTCTTTTCTGAGCCGACTGGTTCCTCTTCTTATACTACATCATATGGTAGACAGAAAAAAAGACCACAGATCCTCAGGCTGCTTTTTATTTGGGGGTTGGGCAGGTTTCCCATATACCAACCTATTACTAACATCCTGCATTGGTGTGGTGCATTGGCTATAATTGAAAAAGCACATTTTTATAATTTTACCATTAACTATAGTCCATGATTTAAGGTAGGGTTCACTTGTGTTGTGTAGTTCCATGGATTTTTAAATTTTTAGTTTTATTCTGGTAACATTTATAAAACCTAAAATAGCCTTTTAATTTTCAAATATATAATTCAGTGCTGTTAATTAGGTTCACAATGTTGTGCTGCCATCAACAGCTTCCATTACCAAAACTTTTCTATCATCCCACAAAGAAACTGTGTACATTTTAGGCCTTAAATCCCTCTTCCCTACCACACTCCATCCCTCTGGTAACCTATATTCTAGATTCTGACTCTGTGAGATTGCTTATTCTATATGTTTCATATCTGTGGGAATCATACAATATTTTATATCTAGCTTATTTCACTCAATATGATGTCTTCAAGGTATATCCATGTTGTCACATGTATCAGAACTTCATGCCTTTTTGTGGCTGAATAATGTTCCACTGTATGTATATACCATATTTTGTTTATCCAATCATTGGTTGATGGACACTTGAGTTGCTTCCATCTTTTGGTAATTATGAATAATCCTGCTATGAACATCAGTGTGCAAATATCTGTTCTAGTACCTGCTTTCAATTCTGTTGGGTATATGCCTAGAAGTGGGATTGCCAGGTCATATGGTAATTCTATACTTAATTTTCTGAGGAACTTCCAAAATGTCTTCCATAGCAGCTGTAACAGCTTACATTCCCTCCAGCAATGAATGAGTGTTCCCATTTCTCCATGTCTACTCCAAAACTTGTAATTTTCCATTTTTTAATAGTAGCCGTTCTAGTAAGCATGAAATGCTATGTCATTATGGTTTTGAGTTGCATTTCCCTAATGGCTAATAATGTTGAGCATCTTTTCATGTTCTTTTTGCCCTTCCCATTTGTATATGTTCTTGGGAGAAATATCAGTTCAAGTTTTTGCCCATGTTAAAAATTAGGTTGCTTGTCTTTTTCTTGTTGAGTTGAAGGGTTTCTTTACATATTCTGAATATTATACCCTCTTTGTATATGTGGTTTCCAAATATTTTCTCCCATTGTGTAGGTTGTCATTTTACTTTCATGATAGAGTCCTTTGATGGACAAATGTTTTTAATTTTGATGAAGTCCAATTTACCTATTGTTTTGTTGTTGTTGCTTGTATTTTGAGTGTGAAGTCTAAGAAACTATTGCCAAAATCAAGGTTCTGAAGCTGCTTTCTTACATTTTCTTCTAGGAGTTTTATAGTTATGGCTCTTATATTTATATCTTTGTTCCATTTTTAGCTCATTTTTGTATATGGAGTAAGGTAGGGACCCACCTTCATTCATTTGCAAATGGAAATCCAGTTTCCCAGCACCATTTGTTTAGGAGACTATTCTCTTCCCATTAAGTAGTCTTTCCCCCCTTGTGAAAAATTAGTTGGCCATAAATGTGAGGGCTGATTTCTGAACTCCCAATTCTATTTTATTGATGTATATGCCTGTTCTTGTACCAGTACCATGCTGTTTTGATTACCGTACGTTATTACTGAGTTTTAATATTGGGAAGTATGGGTCCTCCAACTTTATTCTTCTTTTTCAAGATGGTTTTGGCTATTCAGGGTCCCTTGCCCTTCTATATTAATTTGAACATTGGCTTTTCCATTTCTTCAAAGAAGAATGTTGGAATTTTGTTTGGGATTGCATTGAATCTATAAATCACTTCAGATAGAATTGATATCTAAACAATATTTAGTCTTCCAATCCATGAACATGGAACACCCATCCATTTATTTAGGTCTTCTTTGATTTCTTTTAACAATGTTTTGTAGTTTTCTGTATATAATTCCCTTACATCCTTGGTTAGATTTATTCCTAGATATTTGATTTTTTAAGTTGCTATCATAAATCGAATTTTTTCTTGATTTCTTTTTCTTATTGTTCACTACTAGTATGTAGATAAATCATACATTTTGGGGTGTTGATTTTGTACCCTGCCACTTTGTGGAATTCATTTATTAGCTATAAAAACTTTGTTGTGGTTTTTTCAGGATTATCTGTATATAGGTTCATGTCATCTACAAATAGTGAAAGTTTTACTTCTCCCCTTCCATTTTGGATGCCTTTTATTTCTTTTCTTTTCTGTAATTGCTCAGGCTAGGTCTTCCAGTACAAGGTCAAATAACAGTGGTGGCAGTGAGCAACCTTGCCTTGCTCCTGATCTTAGAGGGACAGCTTTCTGTCTTTCACCATTAAGTATAATGTTAAATGTGGGTTTTTCTTATATGTCCTTTATCATTTTGAGGAAGTTTACTTCTATTCCTAGTTTTCTAAGTGTTTTAATCAAGAAGGAGTGCTAGATTTTTAAAAATGCCTTTTCTGCATCATTTGTGATGATCATATGGTTTTTCTTCATTCTATTTATGTGGTATATTACATTAATTTATTTTCTTATAATCACCCTTGCATATCAGGGATAATTCCCACTTGATTATGGAGTATAGTTCTTTCAATATGATGTTCACTGTGGTTTGCTAGTATTTTGTTGAGGAGTTTTGCTTCTATATTCCTCAAAGATATTGGTCTATGATTTTCTTTTCTTATGGTACCTTCTCTGGTGTTTTTGAGAATGATGTTGGCCTTGTAAGATGAATTAAGGAGTATTCTCTCCTCTTCAATGTTTTGGAAGAATTTGAACAGGATTGGTATTAATTCTTCTTGGAATGTTTGTTAAAATTCTCCTGTGAAACCATCTGGTCCTGGGCTTTTCTTTGTTGAAAGGTTTTTGCTGACTGATTTGATTTCTTTACTAGTTATTTGTTTGTTGAGATGTTCTATTTATTCTTGAGTCAGTGTAGGTATTTTGTTTGTTTCTAAGAATTTTTCCATTTCATCTAGGTTATCTACTTTATTGCCATACAGTTGTTCATAGTGTTCTCTTACAGTCCTTTTTTATTTCTGTGGTGTCAATAGCAATGCCCCCTTTCATTTCTAATTTTACTTATTTGGGTCTTAGACTGCCTTTTGTCAGCCAAAAATCTAGGGGGCTCCTAAACAGTACTAGGGAAGTGAAGAGGTATTTACAATCTCCTGTGAACATCAGAAAGCAATAAAGCCATTCAAAATTCTCATTAGCAATACATGGGGAATTGGCTCCAATCATCTTTGAGTGGCCTATTCTAATTTACCTTAAGCCCCCAAAAATCTGATCTTCAGAATCAGAAGTGAAAATGCAACAGTGGTGATCAAATTTTCCATATTCCTGTATCAGTGGACACACCCTCTAGTCATCACCTCCCTATCTTCTAAAAGGGAATAAAAGAATTTGCTCTAATGATTTTACTTTTGCCAATCTACTATGACAAATACCACACAATGAGCTGGCCTAACAAGAGATTTTATTGGCAATGTGAGCTAGAAGTCCAAAGTCAAGGCATCAGCAAGGCCTTGCTTTCTCCCCAAATCTGTAGCATCCTGGTGCTGGCTTGGCACAATCGTTGAGGTTCCTTGGATTGCATCTCTACTCCCTGCACATGGCAATCACTCGCTTGTGTCTGTTCTTCCTGTTTTTTCCTGATTTCTGGCTTCTTGCTCTTCTCCCTTTGGCTCTTTCACTATAACACTTCCAATAATATGGTTTATGACCTACCCTGATTCAGTTGGGCCATACCTAAGTAGTATCTTGGAAGAATTATTAACAAATGAGTCTACACTCTGACTCACCTTAACGTATTCAAATACACTATTTATAAATGGCTTCACACCCACAGGAATGGGAATTAAGATTAAGAACATGTCCTTTCTTGGAATACAAAATTCAATCTACTACCTGCTCTAATGTGTATGTATAGGGAGCAGGGTAGGGAAAGGAAATTCACATGAGAACCAGATAGGAGTCTCTATCTAATTCTTCAATATGCCTGACATTTACAAGTAAGTGGGAATTCTTTTCCAATGTTAAAAATAGTAACCTGACAACATGCCTGCATGTCTCATACAAAATTGTCAAAAAATAAGATCATGGGATACTGGGTGCATCCAGTCTGTCATATTAATGAAAATTCCCCAAAGCTTCAACATTCATCTTTTCTTTGTGCTTGCAACAAGAAAATAATTCAAAAGAGAGTGGATTGTGTTGGACCTATTCTCACAGGGTCCTACCATTTCATTAGAATTGTTTGTGCTAATTTTCCCTTCAAACTTTACCCATAAGGAAGAAAGCTATTTTTCCACATCAGATATCCCAATCACATTGCTTTTGTTGTTATCGCATTGCCATTATCTACAGTTTATAAGTTGTCTACAGTTCTTATTTTATCCACCCCACTCTAAGTGCCTTGGTCCTGGAG
>PVKH010023840.1:0-13763 GCA_004027955.1 Chaetophractus vellerosus
GTTTGAACTTGTCCAAGTCAGAAGGAGGCTAGTAGCTGCCATTTTGACTCCACCCCCGGCATGAGAGGAAGGCTGGCTGACTGAAAATCACAGTGCTGGTAGGAACCGGCTTCTGTCACCCAGATCGGCCTGCAGCCCTAGCCTAGGCTTCAGCCCCAGATCTAACAGGCAGGAGGTTGGGAGGCCCTGCACCAGGGTAACTGCATGTACGTTCAGCTATCACACACTGAATAGTCAGAAGTTTTCCAGGGCAACTGCGGTCATTTTGGACCAGCACAGCATAGATTGCTGCCCATAACTGCAGCTCCATCCCCGCCCCAGGTAGAGGAGAAAGGAGTATGAAGCTGTATCAGTCTCTCTGGTCAACTATAGCCTAGGCCTGCATAACCTGGATTATTACACCGGCTGTGGCTCTGTGCCTATCCCAGGCAAAGGAGAAAGGTGGGAGAAGCTTCATTGGTCCCTGGGGCAATGCAAGCAGCATGAGCCTCCACAGCTTACAGCACCAACTACTTCCTCGGCTCCTACTACACAACCAGCAAGGGATTAAGGGCAAGAAAGCCCTAAACTAAAACTGCAATGACAGAAACAGGCAATTGTACATTTTGCCAAAACCTACAAAATTGTACGGTGCAAAGTGTAAACCATAATGTAAACTATATACCTTGGTTCATAGCAATGCACCAATATTTGCTAATCAATTTTAACAAGTGTATCACACTTAAGAAAGAAAGGGAGAGGGAAGA
Organism: Chaetophractus vellerosus; assembly: GCA_004027955.1. Lineage (NCBI taxonomy): Eukaryota > Metazoa > Chordata > Mammalia > Cingulata > Chlamyphoridae > Chaetophractus > Chaetophractus vellerosus. The sequence goes on from PVKH010023840.1 coordinate 747, forward strand.
AAGACATTCCGCTTAATTGCTGCTCATCTCTGTTGCTCCAGCCTCATTTCATGTTACCTGAGATTCAGTCTGTCATTGCTCTGCTGTCTCATCAAGAAAGATCAAGAACTACTTGATAAAAAGAAGAAACTCAAATGTTCTTCTTTGCTTGGAGAGAAATCAAGTTTAAAAAAACTCACTGAGTTTAAAACATGCTGCAAAGCTGAGTGGCTGGGGTGTGGTTATTGAGGTGGCAAGAATCCAATGATAGGAAGATCTTCTCTGAAAAGCTGTAATTTCATGTGCAGGGACACCTTCAGCAGAGGAGACAAAGGTGATATCCTTCTTTTCTAATTGAACAAGACAAATAATTGATCACCAGGGTTGTTACAGATACTACTGCAATGAAAATGCAAATCTAACAGCCTGGAGAGGCAGTTTACACTCAATAGCAGTGCTTAATGGGACAGTGTATTACATCCACACTGATTTTTATATATCAATATAACCAAAGTAGTATTTTCATGGTTTCACCTCCATGGTAGAAAATATTTTGACCAGCCTCCTTGAAGTTAGGACCATTCAGTTCCACACCTAATGCAATTTTATCTGTAAAACAAGCATCCTAGTTGTGCACTATGTGTTTTGCATGTATGCAGAAGCTCTCTCTTAAATGGACTCAGCTACTTTCTTCCTGCATAATTCTGGTGAAAGGAGACTATGAACACAGTATGACTTTGCCACTTATTCCTCAACTTTGGGCTTACTTGATTTCTAAGATGCTTCATATTCTACCTCAGGGAATATGAAATCTAACTGCTAAAGTTAATAAAATGTTATTTGAAATACTTATCTTATTTTTCTTAGACATGTTTCTTTAGTCATTTTTAGGTATGGCCATATCTTGGTTGCTTCTTCAACTGCCCATTCCCTAAAAAAAACACCAAACTGATGTGCTGATAAAGTAAGATAAAGTAATAAATTATTGATAAAATTATTCTTTACTGAATTAAGGGGGATTATTTCATTGATAGAGTCTTAGTAGAGTCGGGGGATGGGGAGAGGACAAAGATGAAATATTTGTGAGGTTTATAGGATCTGGTTGAAAGTATGTCTTTAACTGTGAAGGTCTGTTTGGGTTTGGGTGAAATTCATGATATAATAATAAGGGATTGTGGACACAGTGACACCAGTGTTTCTAAGTGTGCCTTGAAATGTAAACAGTCATTTGTGAGCCTTGTTTTGCTAGTTATTGTTCTGAGTCCTTTCATGAAGTTTGGCTGAGTAGTCTAATGTTCAAATGAGTGAATTTTCAAAAAGTTCTTGAAGCAAACAATAAAGTTATTTGCAACTTTTTGTTTCTGGGCAAGAGTTTCCTGGAATAGTCAAGTCATATTATTGTAGATAGTGAGCTGAGTGATAGCAGAAGATTTTGCTTCTCACTTCCAGATCAAGAGGTATCAGTTTCCAAACCTAAGAGAGAAAATTTGGAAATTTTAACTAAACCTGTGTGCGAATTATTACATAAAATTTTATTACCTCTGAAATTTTTGGACAAGCCCAGCAAAGGGCTTAAATTTAACCCCAGTATAAAAGATTTTACAATATCAAGAGCAAAGAGAAAGAAGCCACTGAGCTGTGAAATATCTTCAAAGGTCTCTATCATTTGTTCATTGAGCACTCAAGGCTATACAGCATTATTTGTTGCTGATGCTACAAGACAAGGAAAATACAACAAAATAGTTTCCAAAGAGCCAGCCTGTTCCAAGGTAGTCCAAGCTTAAGAACTAACATCATTCTTGGTCCAAATGTCAAAAGCTTTGTGTTCCTCCTCACTGTAATTGAACAAGTAACAAGAAACATGGAGAGGGATAAGAGGAAACCTTGGAAAAAATAAACATATTTTTGTTTTGATAAAATCCACATTAAAAAATAAAATTCCTTTTAAGGATCAGAACTCATTACATGAAAACCTCTCTAAATATGACCGGTGGTAACATAGGATTCCATTTAACATGGATTCTTCAGATGTTTCCTAAAACACTATTAGATGTATGTTATAGTATTAAAGTCTTAAATGCAATGCAATCATATGAAATTCTTAGTTCTAAGGATAGTGGAATAGTAAATTTACATGATTTTATTAATAATACTAAGACCTTCAAGGGGCATGTTTAAGGAGCAATAGAGTTTCCACATTCTGTTAAATTAACCTTGGCATTTATATTGTGCTTTTTTCTAAATGGGGTGTTTAAATTAACAAGAAACATTGCAATGAAAACTAGGGAGAATTTTAGTCTGCCTGGAAAGAAGAAAAAGATGAGAGAGAAATTCTGACTGGATGAGAGAAGGAACTTTGAAGAGATAAGGAGGGAGAGGGGTAGAGAATAGAAATGTCAAAAAGGCTGCTGTGGGCAGCCTGGAAGATGACCCCCAGTGGTCTCCACTTCCTGCTAGTCACACCCATGTGAAATCCCTTCTCCTCAAGTGTGGGCTGGTTTTAGTGACTCACTTCGAATAGATAGACTACAGAAAATGTAATAGGGTATCACTTCCAAGATTAGGTGATTAAAGACTAGGGATTCTATCTTGGGGTCTCCCTTTCCCATTCTCTATCTCTCTGTCTGTGTCTCTGATCCCTTGGTCTTAGAGAAGCCAACTGTCATGTTGTAAACAAGCTGATGGAAAGGCCTTTATGGCAGAGAACTGATACCTCTAGCCAATAGTCAGTAAAAACTTGCCAACAACCATGAGTGAGCTTGGAAACAGATCTTTCCCCAGTAGAGCCTTGAAATTTCTGCACTCCTGGCCAACACATTGAGTGAAGCTGTGTGAGACATCCTGAAACAGAAGTATCCAACTAAGCCCATCCAAATTCCTGACCCATAGAAATTTTGAGAAAACTTTAGCTACTAGGATTTGGGAGTAATTTTTTATGGAGCAGTAGATAACTAACACATAAGTATTTGATTAACTTTCTGTTATATAATAGTTAATGTGAATCCTCTTTCTACGTTCTCACAATCTCCACATTCATTAATTAATTGAACTGTTCAAATGATTTTGAGGGGTGCAATGAACAACTGAGTAACTCCTCCAAGTAAGTGTGTCTTTAAAGGAGGGACTGCATCTCAGATATACTTTTCTACTTGGTTATTATATTCTCATGGAGAATTTTTTAGGGACACAAACAAAGAAGGACAAGCTAGGTAGCAATGCCATTTTAGAATGAGCTAGCAAGTAAAAAGCAGTCTTAGCTTGCATAAATCTACATATGACCTTTTCAGTTCTAAAGTGTAATCAATGCTTTGAAAAGGAGCAATTACAATTACTAAATAAACTAAGTCACTGGGACAGCAGTGATATTTTTTTCTCTTGAAAGCTTGTAAGTAACGGTTCTAGAATGTCACAAACCTAAGGGGAAAAATAACTAACATCGTGAATTATCAATATATAGAGACTGAATTCTCATATTAGATAAAGAAATTAAAACCATATATGTGGAGAGGAATAGAGAAAGTTTTGCTTTTTATTTAAAATATCCAACAGTATAGAACTTTATGGGAGAAAAAAGTTAAAAAACCAGCCTTCCTTGTATTTCTTCAGGAGACTCCAATTGTTTATGAAAAGGAACTTAAATATTGGGTATTATTACATTAGTTTGAGTCATTCACAAACCTTCCTAAGATGATTTCTTATCAGGGAGAGGCCACACAGAAGAGGGAGACTATATGGGGATGGGGTATTCTGTCAGAGTAGGGACCAAAGGCGGGGTAGGTGGGTTGTTACAGAGGTCAACTAGTGAGTTCATTGCTTATGGCAGAGAACAGTAATAGATGTTGAGATCCACAATGGGGACATCTCAAAAGAAGACAAAAATGCTTTTCATAAGGCAAAGAGCCAACATTTGGACATATATCACCATTTGGAATACTGATAACAAATTGCAACAGAATCAGCTGAGAAAGACTGGACACTTTTATTAACTTCTTGATAACGTTGTCCCACCCTGGAGGAGCAGAAGTAGTTGTATGGTAGGCTGAATTATGTACCCCAATTTAGATATGTTCTTAATCTTAATCCACATTTGTATGGGACTGAAACTATTGCAAATAGGACCTTTTGAAGATGTAATATTTAGTTAAGGTATGGCTAACTGAAGCAGGGTGGGCTTTAATCTAGAGGATCTAGAAGGATGTCATCAGGGACCTAGAAGAGAAAGGAGAGGTCATCACTGTGATGATACAAGCCAAGGAACCCCAAGGATTGCTGCAGCCAGCCTAGAATGATAAAACACTGGGGGAAAGCATGGTCTTGTTACCATGCCTTGATTTGGACTTATAGTTCATGAAGACAGGAGCCAATAATTTCTTGTTGTTTAAGCCTCTGTGGAGCAAAGGTGAGAGAAAAAGAGTAAAAGTATTTCATGCTTCCCTTTCTGGATCAGGGAAGAGGAACAGTTTTTGATTGGATATAAGAGAAAAGTTCTGATTTGGATTCACACTGAATATTTTAACTCAAACTTCTCTAATACCTCAAATAGTGAAGAAAAAACAAAGTACTGGCCAAAATACATTTTCACATTTGTGATCGTTTGAAGATTTATGGACCCCAGAACAGTACGTTCTTAAAGCTAATCCATTGCTGTGAGTGTAAACCTATTGTAAGTAAGACTTTTTGATTAGGTTACTTCAGTTAAGGCAAGATCCAGGTAGGATATTAAACCTCTTATTGGTGTCTTCTATAAGAGAATGAAATTCAGGCCAAAAAAGAGAAAACCATGGAAGCAGGAGGTGGGAAGCAACAAAACCTGGGAGAGAAGAAGAAGACCAGCAAATGCTGCCATGTGCCTCGCCAAGTCCCAGAGGAATCCAGAACTGCTGGCAGGTGGTCTTCAGGAAGAAAGCATCACCTGATGATGCTTTGATTTGGACATTTTTCTCAGCCTTAAACCTGTAAGCTCGTGAGTTAATAAATTCCTATTGTTAAAAGCCGACCCATTTCTGGTATATCATTTTCAGCAGCTTTAGCAAACTAGAACAACATTGTACCCTGTCAAATTCAGCTCATTTAATAAATTGCATGTAGATACACACAATAGGAATCATATGATATACACGCCATGTGTTTTGTTCATGAAAAATATCTTGGAGGTCTTCAAATATCAAAACGTATAGGACTGACCTCTCCTCTCCAATGCTTAGCAGTACTCCATTGTACAGATGATCATGCTCTGCATACCATATTTTATTTAAACCAATATTTTACTGATGGAGAGTCAGGTTTCCAATATTTTACTCTTGCAAACTATACTGCCATGAACTTTTGGATTAATTCCACAATTTATTGAGTTCAATTATAGGAGCTATAAGGAAATTTCTATTTCTTGCCAACTTGAGTTTGTGGCTTGAGAGTCATATCATCACAACATACATACTTATGTCATTATCTTTGAATGATTTGCATAAATGTGCCATCTCCAATTTCTTTATTTCATTCTCTTTTGAAATCACATCAACCAGGCTTTTACCCAAACTATTCCACCATTCTTATCATGAATTTTTTTGTGTTGCTAAATCAAATGGCTAGTTGCTCATCTTACTTGGCATTTCAATAGTATTTGACCCAGTATATCATTATCTCTCCCTTGAAATATTTTCTTCACTTGGCTTCTGAGACACCACATTTGCCTTTCTTCATAACCTTCTGGCCTTTTCTTCTCAGTCTCCTCCTTATCTTTCCAACCCCTCAATGTTTTACTGTTCCAGGGCTCAATACTTGGGCCTCTGTAATTTTCTACCTACACTTATTCACTAAGTGATTACATTCTGTATAGTAGTTTTAGGTACCTTCTATATGTTAATAACTCCCACATTTGTAACTCTATCACAGATCTTTCCCCTTGAATCCAGACATACATTACATTTCCCTATCCAGTTTCCACTCAACATTCAATGAAATTTTAATAGGAATCACTATTTCAAAATTTCAGAATCAAATTCCAGACTCACCTATCTCCTAACTGGTCTCCCAGAATCTCTTTTCCCCTTCACTCTATTTTTTAACAGAGGAGACAGAATGATCCTGTGCAACCCAAGATAGATCAGTCATTCTTCAGAAAAGAACCTTCCATTGGTTTCCTGTCCTAGTGTAAAATCCGAGTTCATCTTATGATCCATAAGGTCCTACATGATCATTCCCCACTCCTTACTCTCTCTTGGACCTCCTATTCAGGCCACAATCACGGTGTTCTTCCAATACTTTTCTACTTCACTCCTCCTGTTTTGTGAACATGCCATGAGTGCTCTTTCCTTAAAACCTATGTCCTGGCTGATCCTTCTTCTTAGATTGCAGTCTCCCTGAATGTCTAAATTAGCTCTCTTGCTTACTTCAGGAATTCACGAAAAAAATCATATTCTTTGGTGAAGCTTTTTTTTTTGCCACCCTCAACCCTATCGAAGTTTCAATGACAACACTTGATGTACCCTCTCCATAATACTATTCTCTCAACCTTTAACCCTGTATATCTTATATTCATCCCAAACTTCTTATGCCCCAAATTGAACATCTGATGTTCACCCATAAATATATTCCACTGGCATTTGTTCCCAAAACTTATGCTTAAAAATATTATGTTCTATATAAATGCTAGTTATTATTTGTATTGGTTTTTTCCTGTCTTCACAAAAGAATAACCTTTGTCTCTTTTGGTTACTGTTGTATTTCAGTGCTGGTATAATGCCTGGCATGTTGACTTAAATATTTGCTGACTGGATGAAAATAATTCATTTACTTTTTGCATGTGCAAGGTACAAGATTAACTTGTGATAAATTAACACAAGTAGCTATGGCTTAGGGCAATGTTAATATCTTTAGTTTTCTTTTTTTGAAAATAATTTCAGTCATGGTTCTAAAGTGTGTGCTGGTGTGTACCTGAGATACTCTGTGCTGAAAAAAATATTTATTCTACCTTGGCACTCCTGGTGATTTGCATTAAAGAGACATGGATTACAAAAAAATTAAGAGAAAAAAAAAGCAAAACATACTAATATGGGCCTTGGAACAGAGAAATTTTAACCTTGGTGAAGAAACAGATGGAAAGGACCTCATAAAATATATTTGTGGGATGAGGCACAATGGAAGATCTGCAACTACATTTATGGCAATTCTTTTATACCAACCTTCTAATATAATTATTTCCAGGTTATTCTATGTTCCTTCTTAGCAAGGTCATGACAGAATGTTATCGTTGTGAATTACCACTGACTGTTTTGTTATTGTTGTTATTGTGGTAATATGCTATAAGTAGAGTTATCCTGGATAAGGTTTTAAATTTAGACCAACTATTCCTAGTAGTGAGTATCAAGGCCCATATTGACCACATTTGGCCTCCCTAGAATGTTGACATCTATAAAGATAAGGAGGTCCATACTACATCAGAATGTTTGGCATTGATAATCCACTTCTCACGCTTGGAAAGTTCTCAAGGCACAGGGAAGTGGTTGAGGCTGAACTGCTCCAATTCTTTTACTAACTCTCCTTATTTCCTGAAAGAAAAGTATATATTTCTGGGAAGGAATGTTTTTTCTAAAGAATAGCTTTAAAAACCATCAGGTATAGACTTTCAGAGTTCAATACGGTAGCCACTAGCCACATAATACCTTAAATTTAAGGTATTAGATTTAAATACCTTAAAATTAAATAAAATAAAAGTTTCAGTTTCTTGGTTTCACTAGCCAAATTTCAAGTGCTCGGTAGCCACATGTGTCTAGTGGCTATGGTATCAGACAGCATAAATATGGAACATTGTCAATATTACGGAAAGCATAAGGTGGCCAGAGGGTTTTAAAAAGCAATTACATAATTTGTACACTAAAAAAAAAAGCTTAAAAATTTCATGTAGTTGACTTTCCAAGGAGATATTTCTTTGAAATGATGAGACTTTTATATTATTCAAGGCCCAGACAGGAAAGCAGAAAAAAATTAGTCATTTGTAAGAGAGATGATTTGATATAGAGAATTACGTATAGAAGATGTTTAAAAGTTGAAAGAGCAAAAAGGGATGCTATGGTAATTCCAATTTTTTAGGATGTACCAGGGATGAAAACCAGGACCTCATACATGGGAAGCAGGTGCTCAACCACTGAGTTTCATCAGCTCCCCAATGATAGTTGGTTTCTTTGTTTGTTTGTTTGTCTTTAGGAGTACCAGGGATTGCTCCCCTCCAATATTAATAAGTGCAGGAAGAAGCTATTATGCCTGTGGATGGAAGAACAAAGGGAAGAGACAGAGTTTACCAGAATCCAGGAGTTCAAAGGGAGGGGCCCACACGTAGTTGAGATTGGAACCTTGCAGAGGGCAACACATAGCTATTGCTTATGTCAATAGAAGCTGGAAAGTCTAGCTGTCCTCTGTTGTTGGTAGGAAGCTGACAGGGCTTGGAAACAGTAAGACAGTCTGTCCCTTATCGAGCTTTCCAGTTTCCTGGGCATGCCTCCCATTTGGCAGAAACTATCAGAAAGCCATCCAGTAAGAAAGTCAGGTGAAAGTCTAGTGAATATATCCTGGAGAAATTTTAACCTAGCATAGCAGAGAAGAGTATGCAATTGTGGGTTTGGGGTTAAGAAACAATAGGTAGATAACTAGCACCGATTCTTAGCAATTCAATTTATGGGGATGAGCCTATGTGGCTGACAACAAGTCTGTTACTATTTCCAAACTACCATGTTCTTGCCTTACTAATAATTTAATTTATAATGTTGTTTTTAACTTTGATTCAATATGCAATTTTAAGATAAGAGTTCTGCATAATGAACTCCCAGTGAACCGAGTCCATCGTAGATCACTATTTTATTTATCATTTTGGGTCTTCTAGAAATTATATGAATGTGTGTAGCATTTACTGACATTTCATTGGTATCTTACTCTGTGGAAAGATATAGATTATGGACTAAATTAAATGAGCTAAATTATTGGGGCCCATAAGGAGTTGCCATCATAAAATCAAGGGCAGTAGGAAGTCTTTGACCTGATTACATAACACTATCAGTGGTTTAAAACAACACCAGTTATTTAAAACAAGCATGTGTTTATTTCCTCTAGCTCCAATTCTAGCAACCACTCACCACCACTTCAAAAGGGGAATAGAATGTCTGTCATCTATCATCTATCATCCTCTCTCCCTCTCAATCTCTCTTTCTTTCTCTCTCGCATTCTCTCACATATATCTTTAATTAATTTTCTTTTATTCTTTCAGGCTTTTATCCTCAACAATGTTTATTTATACCCGTTTTAAATATGTTATAATTTAAAAGATTGTACGCATGCACCCTGCACAGATCTCAGTATGTGTGCTCCTTGTAGACACAAATTGCCTTTATTAAAAAAAATTTTAAGTTGATTTATTTTTAAAATACATAATACAGGCGCATAGTTCAAGTTCCCAAATCTATAAATGGTATTCAGTGGAAAAACATTTCCTTATACACTTTATCTCCCAGTCAACCATGTAACCAACCAAACCAGTTCCTTGTATTATCAGTTCAGAGATATTCTATATATCCTAAGCCTGTGTGAATATGTGCGTTTGAGACTCTGTGTGTGTGTGTGTATGTGTTGTGAGACCAGATGGTATTATATTATATTTACTGTTAATTACTCTATCTGTGGTCCATTTTACTCATTTCTCTTGAGTATATATTTTAGAGTGGAATAGTTGGGGGATAGATATAGATAGATGTATGTTTAACATTTCTAGAAACTGTCAAGCAGTTTTCCAAAGTATTGTTAGCATTTTATTTTCACACCATTCATGTATGAGAGTTCCAGTTCCTCCACATCCTCTCCAATACTTTGTGTAGCCAGTCATCTTAATTGTCCCATTCTAGTAAATGTGTAATGGTATCTCATTGTAGTTTTTTTTTATATCCCCCCCTTGCTGCTTGTGCTCACTGCGCTCACACCCGCCTGTGTTTCTCTGTGTCTGCCTCTCCCCCCACGCCCCCCGCGGCATCCCGCTGAGTCAGCTCACTGCAGGTGGCTTCCCTTCTCCAGGAGGCCCCAGGAACTGAACCCGGGGCTTCCCATGTGGCAAACCAGAGCCCTACCAATTGAGCCACAGCTGGTTCCCTGTAGTTTTCTTTTTTATAAAGAAGCTTTTTTTTTTTTTTTTTTTTTAAAGATTTATTTATTTTATTACAAATCTCCCCTTCCCCCCACTGCGGCGACGCGCCGAGAGTGGACACGGTGCAGGCGCGGCTTTCCCCGCTTGTGGGCGGTCTCTGCGTCCGTTCACGGCCGGCTTTCAGTTCGCGGGTGGCTGGCTGCGCTCCATCCGCGGGCGACCTGCCCTGCCCGTGGCGGCTCTTGCCATGTCCGTGGCAGCTTCTTGCCCTGCCCACGGCGGCTCCGGCCCACCCATGTTGGCTTGCCATTCTCAAGGCGGTCTGCCCACTAGGAGAGGTCCCCGGGAATCGAACCCGGGGCCTCCCATGTGGTATGCCGGCGCCCTATCCACTGGGCTATCGAGCCGGCCCTATAAAGAAGCTTTAGATTACATAAATGTTACATCAAAAATATAGGGGATTCCCATATACCTCAACCCCTCCCCCTCCCACACTATCCCCCATTAACAAGATATTGAAGCATTGCTACTAACCATGGACTATACTTTACATTATAGTTTGCAGTTTGCACTACACAACTTTATAGATTTTAACAAAATGTATAATGGCCTGTATCCGTCATTGCAATGTCATGCAGGACAATTCCAATGTGCCCCAAATGCTCCATGTTACACCTATTCTTCCTGCTCCCTCCCCTCAGAACCTCTGATGGCCACTGCCTTTATATCATTGTAGGTTTAATTTGAATTTCCCTAGTGAGCATTTTTTTACATCTTTGTTTGCCATATGAATATCTCTGAGCAGTGCTGGTGGTGTGTGTAGTGATGTATTAATTATCATTTTATTTTACTTTTCCTTTATGAATTATGAAATTGAGCATCTTTTCATGCTTATATAGCCATTGAGTTATCCCTTTTGAAGGGTCTATTGAAATCTTTGACTATTTTGTATATTTCTATTGATTTATAGGAGTTCTTTATGTATCATGTATAAAAGTCCTTTGTATAATAGCTATAGATCTAATCTATATCTACACTATTTTGTGTTTTCCAGTCTGGGGCTTGCATTTTTACTTTCTTAATGGTAATTTTTACATGAGAAAATGTGTTTAATATTGGTAAAGTACAATTTATCAGGGTTTTTTTTTCTTGCAAGGTTATTGCTTTTGATGCTTCATGAAAGAAATTGTCAACTCTAATGCTGAAAAGATATTCTCTTATTTTTATGGTAAAGCATTATAAAATTGTGCCATTATAGTTATATAACATTTACAAATTAATTTTGGTGTGTGGTATGAAGAAGCAGAAAAAGTTATTTTTAAATTTATATCAGGATGCTCCAACACCATTTATTGAAAAGATATTTCTTTTCCCATTGAATTTATTAGCACTTTGGTTACAAATCAAGAGGTTGTATATGTGTAGATCCATTTCTGAACTCTCTTTTCTCCTCCTTTCAAATATTGTCTATACTTATACAAATCCCACATTGTTTTTTACCTCAAAAATGTCTACTGCGATTTTTTATTGGCAATGTATTGACTTTATTTGGATAAAATTTATATATAGCAGTTTAGAGGCTTTCACATGTATATCTACTTTTTAAGACTTCTTTAATTTATTTTAGCTATATTTTTCTGTACTTCTCAGAAAATTCTTTAAGATAGTTATTAAGTTTATTGTTAGATAGTTACTATTTTAGTGAAATTGTAAATAATAATTTTTTTAAAATTATAGTTTGTTTGTTGCTAGCGTATAGAAATACAAATGACTGTTTATTCTTTGACCTTACTATATTCACTTATTTCTTGTAATTCATAGATTTCTTTGAAAGTTTAAACTTCACTATCATATCATCTACATATAAAGACAGTTATACTTATTCCTCCCTTCCTCCCATCCTTCTTTCCTTCCTTCCTTCCTTTCTTCCTTTTCCTTTTCCTTTTCCTTTTCCTTTTCCTTTTATTTTCTTACTTTGAACCATGAGCTAAGACTTCTAGTACAATGTGGAATAAAATGGTGATAGGTGTTTTTCTTCATTTTATGGGAAGAGAGTTCACTATTTCATAATTAAATCTGATATTAGCTGTAGTCTCCTTTGTATATACCCTTTGTAAAATTGAACAAGCAGCTTTCTATTTCTAATTTGCTGAGAGTTTTTTTAATGAAAAGTTATTGAATTTCATTAATAATTTCTACACATCTAGAAAATTCAAAGCATTTTATTCCTTTATTGTTAATAAGGTGAATTATATTGATTAATTTTATATTAAACCAAGCCACTAATTCTGAAATAAACTCTACTTGGTCATGGCATATTATGCTTTTAATATATCACTGAATTCTAATTACTAATACTTTAATTAAGATTTTATACCTATGTTCCTGTAGAATATATATCTGTAATTTTCTTTTCATATAATATCCTTGTCAGATAATGTCATTAACATTCTACTAAATGTATAAAACTAGTTTAGAAATATTTCTCCTTTCTCTATATTCTGAAAGAGTTTGTGATAGAGTAGTATTATTTTTTCTGAAATATTTGGTAGTATTCACCAGCAAATTGATCTGCATCTAAATATTTTTCAGGGGGCCGGCTCGATAGCCCAGTGGATAGGGCGCCAGCATACCACATGGGAGGCCCTGGGTTCGATTCCCGGGGACCTCTCCTAGCGGGCAGACCGCCTTGAGAATGGCAAGTCTCCATGGGCGCGGAGCCGCCGTGGGCAGGGCAAGAAGCTGCCACGGACAGGGCAAGAGCCGCCACGGGCAGGGCAGGTCGCCCGCGGATGGAGCGCAGCCAGCCACCCGCGAACTGAAGCAAGCGCCGGCCGTGAACGGACGCAGAGACCGCCCACAAGCGGGGAAAGCCGCGCCTGCGCAGTGACCACTCTCGGTGCGTCGCCGCAGCG
>PVKH010023841.1:0-13786 GCA_004027955.1 Chaetophractus vellerosus
TGCCCTGCCCGTGGCGGCTTTTGCCTGTCCGTGGCAGCTTTTTGCCCTGCCCACGGCGGCTCCGGCCCACCCATGGCGGCTTGCCATTCTCAAGGCGGTCTGCCCGCTAGGAGAGGTCCCCGGGAACCGAACCCAGGGCCTCCCATGTGGTTTCCCAGCGAGCTCTTTATCCACTGAGCTATCTAGCCGGGCCCCAATGTCTTCTTAATATCCTTAATTTCTTTAGCCATCTCATTGAATTTATTAAGGAGATTTGTTTGAACATCTATGATTAGTTGTCTCAACTCCTTTATGTCACCTGGAGGCCTATCTTGTTCCTTTAACTGGGCCATATCTTCCTGTTTCTTGGTGTGGATTGTAATTTTTTATTGGTGTCTTGGCATCTGGGTTACTAGAGTATTTATTCTGGGTGCAGTTTTTCTCTTTAGTTTAGGGCTTCCTGCCATTTCTCCCTTGCTGGTTGTGTAGTAGGAGCCAAGGATGTAGTTGGTGCTATAAGCTGTGGAGGTTCAAGCTGCCCTGATTGCCCCAAGGACCAATGAAACCTCTCCCAACTTTCTCCTTTGCCAGGATAGGGACAGAGCCACAGCTGTGTGGAATAATCCAACTCATGCAGGCCTAGACTGTAGTTGCCCAGAGAGACTGATGAAGCATCACGCCTCTTTCTCCCCTGCCTGGGGCAGGGATGGAGCTGCAGGTGTGGGCAGCAATCTATGCAGTGTAGGTCCAAGATGACCACGGTTGCCCTGGTAGACTTCCGATTATTCAGTCTGTGCCAGCCAAATGTACCTGCAGTTACCTGGATAGGCTGGTGCAGGGCCCACCAGCTTCCTCCCTGCTAGAGGTGGGGCTGAAACCTAGGCTGGGGCTGCAGGCCAATCTAGGTGAAAGAAACCAGTCTCTATGATTTTCAATCAGCCAGTCTTCCCCTCATGCTGGGGGTGGAGTAAAAATGGTGACTACTGGCCTCTTTTTGACTTGGACAGTTTCAAACTTTAGCTATTCTTAGAATTATACTTTAGCCAGCCGAATCTACCAATCAGTAGCTGAAATCGGTGGGCAACCGTCTCTTCCTCCCCTGTTTTTGGGAAATGGAGCTTCCAATTCCTGCCACAGAATAGCTCCTGGGGTGGCTTGCACTGCCAAAGTAGGATGATCACAGCATCCATGGCGTGGGCTGTAGTTTCCCAGAGAGGCTGGCGCAGCTCCCCCCAGCTTCCTCCCTGCCTGAGTTGTGCCTGGGGCTTAGGCTAAAGCAGCAATCTGATCTAGATGGAAAGAAGCCGGTCCCCACCAGCACTGTGATTTTTCACTCAGCTCCATTTCCCATTGTGTCAGGCACCATGCTAAGAAGGCAGTTACTGGCCTCTTTCTGACTTGGACAAGTTCAAACTTTAGCCGTTCTTAGGATTATACTTTAGCCCACTGTGATGGTTAGGCTAATGTGTCAACTCAGCCAGGTAACTGTGTCCAGGTATTAAGTCCAGCAAGCACTGGGCTAATTGTAATACAAGAGCACTTATGGACTTCGATCACCAGTGAGTTTCCTGCATGGATGGCTGATTACATCTGCATCAATCAGGGAAATTGGATCAAGAATGGCTGATGCTTTTATCCAATCAGTTGACTGCCTTAAAAGGGGAAGTGATTTCAGCATTCAGAGAGAATTTCCCAGCTGTTTGGACAGCCAACTTCTCCCAGAAACTCATCAAGGACCTTTCATCAGTCTTTCATCGGGCCCCTGGCTTGCAGCCTGCCTGCGGAACCTGGACTTGTGCATCCCCACGGTCAGGTGAGAGACTCATAAAATTTTATATTATTGACCGACATCTGTTGATTCTGTTTCCCGAGAGAACCCTGACTAATACACCCGCTGAATTTACTAATCAATGGCTAAGGTTGGTTCCCAACCATCTCTTCCTCCCCTGTTTTTGGGAAGTGGAGCTTCCAATTCCAGCCACAGAACAGCTCCCGAGGCGGCTTGTGCCTCCAGTGGAGGATGGGCACTGGCCTCTGTGGTGCGGAGTGCTGTAGTTACAAATCTTCTCTCCAGATGGGCTGTCTCCTCCTTCCATTCTTTGTCAAGGTTGTTGTAGGATGCACTTCTGGTCTCCTGGAGACCCCAAACAAGTGCTTTAGATAACTCTGGGTGATTACTAATTGCCCTGTAGCAGGAGCTAATTCTAGGAGCTCCTTAATCTGTCACCATCTTGCTGGTTCTCTTCTACACATTAATTTTTTTGAGAACTTCAGTAGTCTGGTTTAAAAAATCCTCCCTAGTATTAGGTTGAACCATGTGAAATTTTACTTCTTCCTTTCCAATTTGGACCCTTTTATTTGTTTTTTCTTGCCTAATTGCTCTGGCTAGCATTTCCAGTACAATGAATAGCAGTAATGAAAGAGGGTATCCTTCTCTTCTTCCTGATCTTAGTTGGGAAGCTTTCAATATCTCACCATTGAGTATGGTGTTAGCTGTGACTTTTTCATGTATTCCCTATATAATTTTGAGGAAATTCTATTCCTATTTTTCTCAGTGCTTTTTATCAAAAAAGGCTGCTGGGTTTTGTCAAATATCTTTTCTGCATTAATTGAGATGATTGTATGTGTGTGTTTTCCCCCTTTCACTTTGTAAATGTGGTGGGGTGATTTGGAACTATGTACCCCAGAAAAACATGTTCTTAAATTTAATCCATGACTGGGGATATCAATTCATTGTAAGTAGGACCTTTTGATATGAGGTTATTTAAGTTAAAATATGTCCCAATTGAATCAGGCTGGGTCTTAATCTTATTACTGGAATATTTTATAAGCAGAATGAAATCCAGACAAATAGGGAGAAAGCCACAGGAAGCAAGAAGTTGAAAATCAATAGGATCTGGAAAAGAAAAGAGAAGATGCTGCCATGTGACAAAAAAGCCAGAAACCAAGGATCACCAGCAGCCTGCTCCAGAATGCCAATCTTCAGGAAGAAAGCACCACCTTACTTATACCTCAGTTTTATAATTTTCATAGCCTCAATATGTGAGCCAAAAAATTCCCATCATTTAATCCACCCTACTGCATGGTATTTGCTTTAGCAATTAGGAAACTAAAACATGTAGTGTAGTACATTTATTGATTTTTCGTATGTTGAATCATGCTTGCATTCCTGGGGTAAATCCCACTTGATCATGGTGTATAATCCTTTTGAGTGCAGTTGTATTCAGTTTGCTAGTATTTTGTTGAAGATGTTTGCATCTATGTTCATAAGGGATATTGGTCTGTAATTTTTTCTTCTTGTGATATCGCCATCTGCCTTTGGTATTAGGGTGATGTTGACCTCAAAGAATAAAATTAAAAAGTCTTCTTTCCTCTTTAATTATTTTTGGAAGAATTTGAGAAGGATTGGACTTAATTATTGTTTGAATGTTTGGCAAAATTCACTAGTGAAGCAATCTGGTCCTGGACTTTTATGGAGAGATTTTTGATTAATGATTCAAACTATTTATTATTCATCTGTTGTGATCTTCTATGTCTTCTCAAGTTAGTTTGGGGTGGTTGTTTGTTTCTAGGAATTTTTCCATTTCATCTAGATTGTCTCATTTGTTGGTGTACAATTGTTAATGATATCTTCTTATAATCCTTTCTGTTTGTGTAAGGTTAGTAGTAACGTCCCCCCTTTCGTTCATGATTTTAGTTCTTTGCGTTCTCTTTCTTTTTTTCTTTGTCAGTCTAGCTAAAAGTTTGTCCATTTTATCAATCCTTTCATAGAAACAACTTTTGATTTTATTCATTCTTTCTATTGTTTTCCAATTCTCTATTTCACTTATCTCCACTCTAGTCTTTATAATATCCTTCCTTCTTTTCACTTTGTAGTTGGTTTGCTCTTTTTCTAGTTCCTCCAGGTGTGGGGTGAGGTTACCGATTTGATATCTATATTCTTTTTTAGTGTAAGCATTTAGAGCTATAAATTTCCTTTTCAGCACTGACTTTGCTGCATCCCATACGTTTTGGTATGTTGTGGTCTTATTCTTATTAGCCTCAAGATATTTCCTAATTTCCCTTGGGATTTTTTCTTTTACATATTGGTTGTTTATGAGTGTATTGTTTACTTTCCACACAATTGTTGAGTTTTCCAGTTCTCCCTCTGTTATTAATTTCTAGCTTCATTCCATTGTGGTTGCAGAAGATACTTTGCATGATTTCAATCTTTTAAAAGTTAGTGAGATTAGTTTTGGAAGCTAACATATGGCTTATCCTAGAAATTTATCCATGTGCACTTGAAAAGAATGTGCACTCTTCTGTTGTTGGATGAAGTGTTGATATATATGTCCACTAGGTCTAGTTGGTTCATATTATAGTATTGTTTCTCTATTTCCTTACTGATCTTTTTTTAAATTTATTTTTATTTTTTTTATCCCCCCATATAGCTCCCTCATCTGTTTGCTTGTTGTTGTTGTTTTTCTCTTTGTTTTTGCTTGTTGTTTGCATTCATTGTCTGCTCATTGTCTGTTTTTCCTTTAGGAGGAAGTGGGAACCAAACCCAGGACCTCCCATATGGTTGGCATGCGCTCAACTGCTTGAGCCACATCCACTCCCTGTTATGCCTTCTTGATTAATTGAACCTTTTAATCAATAATAGTGTCCTTCTTTGTCCCTTTATCAATTTTGACTTAAAGTCCATTTTACCTGATATTAGTATAGCCACCTCCACTTTTTTTTTTTCATTACTATTTGCATGGAATATTTTCCCTATCTGTTCATTTTCAACCTACTTGTGTCTTTGAATTTTAGAGGAGTCTCTTCTACTAGTTATATAGCTGGGTATTCTTTTTATCCATTGTGCCAACCTGTGCCTTTTGACTGGAAAGTTTAACCCATTTACATTTAAAGTACTACTGATATTGCGGGACTTAATTTTGCCCATTTACTCTTTAGTTTTTTTGTAAGTCTCATACCTTCATTTGTTCCTCAATTCTTCCATTATTGCCTGTTTTTTGTATTTAGTTCATCTTTCAGAATCATTTTTCATTTTTTCTGTGCATATTTTCCCCAATATTTTCTATGTCATTACCATGAGGTATAAATTTCATATACTAAATCTATAACAATCTCATTTGGTTGATGCCAACTTAACTTCAGGAGCATACACAACCCATGTATCTATACCCTCACAAATTATACATCATGAGTCCAAAGCCATTGAAATTTATCATTTACCTTTTAGATCCTGTAGAAAGTAAAGAATGGAGTGTGTGTTTATTTGAGTTTATTCTGTTTGCAGTTTGTAGAGCTTCTTGGATGTGTATATTCATGTCTTTTGTTACATTTGGGAAGTTTTCAGCCATTATTTCCTCGAATAGTCTCTCTGCCCCTTCTTCTCTTTCTCCTTCTGGTACTATCACAATGCATATATTGATATATTGGATGGTGTCCCACAGTCTCTCAGGTTCTACTCACCTTTTTAAATTATTTTTTTTCTTTGAACCAAATGAAATTGCTTTTTTTGGTGGACTAAAAATCACTTGAATATTGGTAATTTCATATGACTTAACCTAGTACTGACATTATTCTCAATGATAATAAATGATGTTTATAAATATGGTGAATCTGAGGTTCTCTGAAATAATCCAATTCTGAGTATAAACTTAGTAGGAGTCCAACTTAAAATACAAGTCTAACTTAATTAGTCAATTACACATTTTAAATTAGAAGCATGAGGCTAAACTGTTACTCAGGGCAATTTCTCTTAAAATTTTCTAATTCTTGCATTAATTATTTATAGCTTAAACACAGCAATAGTAATACTACTGTGATGCAGGCTGGATTCTTGTCTGTAACACTGATGGGACAAACCAAGCCCACAGGCTGTAACAAGGTCTCCCTAACTTAACGAAGGAGGTGGCTATGTAGCCTACATTCCTGAGATTCAGGTTACACATTACTCAATTCTTCTGTCTAGTCATGAAAGCCTGCAATTCCCCAGCCAGGTGCCAAAGACAGTTTAAACAAGTCCAGGTAGGTGTGAACACAATTCTAGCTTTGCCATCTTGCTTGGGCTTGCACTCTTGCTCAGGGCTGCTCTTGGCTCAGCAATCGGAGCAAAGCCTTTTGATTTCTGGCAGTCCTTCAGATCTCAAGTTGTATCTTTGAGTACAACTACTGTCCCAAAGGTACTCCATGTAGACAGGATATTGCAAGCAGCCTTCACATGGAGAGAAACCTCCTCCACCCCCCAGGGATTTTTTTTTTTTTTCAAGGACTTTCCAAGGGATACAAGGGGATATGGAGAATTTTAATGGTGCAATTTCATATCCTAATGGATATGTCTCATATGAACTCTTTCTTATATTTGATTTTCTTGAGAACATGCCTTGAATCAGCTAGTTCTCCTCTCTCCCACCCCTGCCCCTTTTATAATTGTGAGTAAATGATTAGGTGGTAGCTAGCAGAGAGGTCAATTCTTGTGCAGGTCAACTGAAGGTATCAAAGGAAACAGTTTCAGTTGTTTTTGGATTCTCCAGAATTATGTAAAAATAATAAATGGAATGATGATTCAATCCAGAAGAAAAAGGTTCACATCTTAGGGCCTTATAGTTTACAAGAAAAAAAACTGTTCAATTTATATACATATTTTTGTCTCAGAGAATTAGGATAATCAATGACAAGTTTAAGCATATTATCTTGAGGTACAATGAATTGTGTGGGGAAGTGGAATGTAAATATGAGTTCAAGGAGAAAAGGGATGAAAGTAAAAAATGTTATATTGTTACAGAAGAGCTTGTTCATGATTTTTTTTTTAAATGGATGATGGTGGGTATCAGGTTGTTATGGTATTGAGTCCATTGGATACATTATAAAAAGTGATGCAAGATTTTATTATAGAATGTCAAAACTTACAACACACTGAAAACTACCTCCTTTGCAATCACTTAAATGATGAGAAAAATTTAAGAGTATACCTAGGTTTAAAACATTTGTCTTACTGGACCCTAGAACAAAAATATTTGAAGACTGCTGCTCTAGACATATGGACTGTCTCCCTCTTTATTCCAGAGCCCTACAGCTACAAATTTCTCCCTTTGGGAAGATGTAAAGGTGGCTCCCTAACCTCATAGGAAATCCACATTTCAGGCACCACTTTATCTGAAACGACCTGGTACCCAGAGGGTTGCAGAGCCCATCAAGGTAAGGTGGTGCTTCCTCATTGCTTTCAAGTAGAAAATTCCATCACAGCTTTCTTTGTGCTAATCTATACCTGTGGCTTCTCATGCTGTATTTCACTTTCAGAAATCCATCTCTACCATCCTAATGTTTTAGTAGTATAAATACAGTCCATTAGACTGTAAACTCCATGAGGGTAGGGTCACATCTCCTAGGCTCACTGTTGTATCCTCAGCACAGTGTCTGGAACACACCGGGCACTCAACAAGCTACGGAAATAGAATTAAGAGCAACAGCAATTTTGTAGGGGAAGTTGTCAATTTTGGACATGCAGAGTTGTTGATATGTGTGTTATTCAGGTAAAACTCAAGGGTAAGTCTAATAATTCATTTTTTAGAGGATAGACTTTCTGCTATTTGAAGTTGGCTAATCTCTCTTTCTCTATGTATCTTCCCTGGTCCATTAAATAATTCTTTCTAAGGAGGTGCCAAGCTCTGGAGACATGAGGCCTGGGTTTAATTCCTGGTTCTCTACTACTTCTGACTACAGAACCTTAGGCAGGTTACTCATCATGTCTCTTCATCAGTTACAACAGAAATAAAACCTTATCACTTGCTGTCGGGAGATAATGCATGGAAAAATGCCCAGAACTGAGTCTGCTACCGAGTGGGCGGTCAGGAAATGCTAGCTTGGAGATATGGATCCTGCTTTCCCTACCATGGTTGCGTCTCGCAGACCGAGATGCACTAGCTCAGCCCCAACGCTGGGCAGAGCATAGCAAGATATTCCTTCTTGTTTCAAGTACTTTCCTTCCACGTTGACGCCAAGTTTGCTTTAACGCCATTGGCTGCCATACCACTCTTTACCGGGTTGAACTGTCGGAGCGCAGACAATCTGTGAAGGAGACGCAAGAAAGAGAGACATGAGGGCCGACAATGAATCTGGGGGTAGAGGGTGCGTTTATTGTTCGTTGGTGAAAGGCGGCAGTGGAACTAAATGAGAACCGAGCAAATTCCACCAAAAGAGGTGGGAGGAGTCAGAAGAAAGCAATGCCACAGAAACGCAGGAGCCGGAAAATTGGTCATTTAACTGTCTTAAAATACAGATGATGGCAAACCCCGACTCACAGTGGAGTCAAGTGACTTGTCTAAAGCAGAGTTTCTCAACAGCGGTAGTACTGGCATTTGGGGCTGGATAATTCTTTGCTGGTTGTTTGTGGTGGCGGCGGGAAGGGCGCAGTCACCTGGCCTCTACCCACTAAACGCCAGTAGCTCCCGCTCCAACCCATCCCGTCTCAAGTTGTGACAATCAAAAATATACCCAAACAAACAAGATCGCCCCCGCCTGAGACCCATTGCCCTAAAGAAAGATCCGGAGCTAGGATTTCTGGGACTTAGGTTCCTGTCACCCAAGCGATGATACAAACTCCGGTGCGATTTACAGAGCGTTTTCTTATTACTTCCTCTCAAACGCAGGAGAGGTCGGAAGGGTGTCACCCCATACGGAGGAGAAAGCTGGACACCGGAATAGTGAAGTATAAACGCCCCCAAGACCAACGCCCCAGACGCCGCGGAGGCCCCCAACGCGCCTCGCGGGCCACGTGGGACCCTCGCAGTGCACGCTGGGCCTTGTAGTTCTTGGCGCGCGAATCCTGCGCGCGACTCCACCACCGCGACTTCCTGTTTCACCGCCAACCCGGCGACTCTCCCGGAAGCTAGGGACGATTAAAGTTTCAACGCTTCCTCTCCCCGCCTCTTAGTCCCGCAGATTGCCAATCCAAACAGCCAATAGATGGCCTGACTGGCGCTTTCCGTTGTATGATTGGCTTAGAGTTTTGCAGCCGCCTAGACGAACTTGCCGGGGATTGGCCGGGCCTTAGGTTTTGAAAATCGTAGATTTCGCCCGCGCTGCTCGGCCCCACTGCTTCCCTTGAGCTTGGAGTCCTGGGGGCCGCGAGCCGAGCGGGTGTGGGCGGGCGGGGGGCTCGGCTAGGGAGAGCGGCGGCCTGGGATCGCAGCAGCACTTAGGGGACGCGGTGCCGCCAGGTGAGTGCGCGCGGGCGGCCGGCGGGCCTGCGGGTGGTCTGCGCCTCGTTACCCTCCCGCCCGCTCCCGGCCGGGGGCGTGCCGCCCCCGCCCCCTGCGGCCTGGGAACCCGGGGTCACCTCTTCCAAGGTGCGAGGGGCCCTGATTTGCTTCCTGGGCCCGGGATGAACCCCGCCTTCCACCTGGGCTCCCGGCTTCCGAGAGAATAGCCCCGGCTGGTCTCCTCCGCCAGCTGGGCTTGTTGTGAACGAGCCGGGTTCCGGAGGCCGGGACAGCGCCTTGTTGGGTCAGTCCCCAAGTGCGCGCACTGGCAGCGGGCCGCTTCCTCCCAGCCCCCGCGGGCGTGTGGCCCGGGTGCCGAGCGACCAGACCCGGCGCCTGCCTTTCAGGAGCCCACATCCAGGAGGCGGTAGAGCTAGCTCGCAGCTCACAGCGCAGTTTAAACCCAGGCTCCACCCCGGACTTGCTGGGTGACTTTGACTTAACTTCTCCCTACTTAAGTTTCCCCATCTTTACGTGGATATCCTCGAGATCATGCAGTGCATTAAATGAGATGATGTCCGGCCTGGGCTCGGAATAGGACTCAATGGGAGTAGCTATTATGACTTTAAAAATTAGCAAGTTGTTGCTTTTTATGGCGAACTTTTGCTTTTAATTTGGTTCCTTAAACGGCTTTGTCTTGTCTGGATTTCAACTGGGGTCTTGGTACTTTGCCAGACCTGTGCTCTGGAGGCAAAAGAGCTGAGGCGAGCAGGAAGGTTGGCAGGGGAGAATGCCTTGACCGTCACTGTAGCTGGTTCAGAGCGGAGGTCTCTGCCCAGAGCTTCTGGCCCTACCCAGATTTGGGCTGTTCTTAGCATGTAGGAACAGGGGCTTTCGTGTGGACTGTGTGCCCCAGCTTGTTCCACATGAGCTCATTTGGTGTGTCTGTGTGTCTGTGTGTGTGGGAGGGAGGTGTATCTGAAGGGAGTTCATTTTATAAGAGCAGGGTTAATAGGATTAATTCATTCATCAATCCCTTCTATGTCAGATACTGTCCTGGGCTTTGGGCTTTCAGTGATGAACAAGACAGGACAAGGCTTTGCCGTTGGGGAACAAATGCTTAATGGGCAGAGTCAGGAAGTACAGAAATAGATAAACAGTAACTCAAGTGCCCTGTGGAGAATTGAGGTAGAGGAATTTGATCATGGCTGGGGCTACTTTAGGTTAGTGGTTAGTTCCTCCCTGGGGCTGAGATCCCTTCAAATAACAAGGCAAATGTTCCCAGAGCCTAGTGAACAAGCGGAGATGCCCAGGGGAGATCAGTCCCAGGGAAGTCTCCTGAGGCTGCAGCCTGGCCTGGTGCTAAGCTCTCCCCTCCTTCCAGGAGTTCCTGTCTTAGGTGGGGAGACTGAGCTATGTGTAGTTCTACTCGGTTTGGAAGGACTAGATCGGGGTGGTGCGTCACTGCGTGGCCTGAGACATGCAGCCCATTATTGTCACTAAGGACCGTTCATGCCTTCAGTTGTTTCATGCATCCACCCAGTTGGGATATTTCTTGAGCCCCGGATCTGACTGTCATAGAATGCTTCTCCCTTCCCCTGAGCTGCTGCATGATGCTTTCATGACAAAAATTAAGAGAAAACCGGTTTCATCTTTCCTCTGCTCAGTATTTGTAGGCAGGTTTTCTTAAAAATAAGACTTAGCTTATCTGCTCTTCCCATCACACCCCCATCTGTTTCTAGGAGGTTTCAACTCAGGGAAGAGGGCTGTGGGGGGTTCTTGAGAGAGAAGCAAGCCTCTGGACCCCTACTTTCTTCTGACTCCTTTGGAATGCAGAGCTCCTGCTCACCGGTCTCTTAAAGAGGCAGTTGGGTGTGACGTTCCTTGGCTTCATGCCAGGGGTCAGGTTGCGTCTAGGGCCAGGGTGGCCGTGTCTTACCCCGTGCTCACCTGGGCTCTCCCGCCCACAGGACAGTAAGAGCAGGCCCATGTTTGGGCAGGTGGAGCGGCCTCCTGTGGTGGCTGCTGTTTCTCCTTGATCCAGGAAGGCAGTTGGCAGTGCCCTGTCACCTTAAGCCCCCGAGAAGGCCATTTGTAAGGGGGACCGTTGAGATCGGAATTGGCAGGGATGGGTGGACTTACTGGGACAGCTGTGCTGTGGTGTGTGTCTGTGTGTATGGGGGCAGTATTTGGAAGGTGTGTGAGTAGAAGGGCCGTTCTTTTTACAAAAACGATGATAGTGGATTGCAGTTGGAATTCCGCACCTGGGGGGAGTGGCTGGTCCCGGCATGGGGTGGTTTGTGGTGACTGGGGGGGGGAGGTGGGTGCTGTTGAGCCTGGGAGGAGGCTCCAGCCCCCAGCCCTGAGCCTTTGTGCCTCTTGTCCTTGCCTTCAGCAGACAGAGCCACCATGGGGACGACAGCCCCAGGTCCCATCCACCTGCTGGAGCTGTGCGACCAGAAGCTCATGGAGTTCATCTGTAACGTGGAAAATAAGGACTTGGTCTGGCTCGAGGAGATTGAGGAGGAGGCAGAGCGCATGTTCACCAGGTGAGGTGGGCGGGTGCCCGGGCTGCCTGGGCTGCCACAGCCTTGGGAACACAGCAGCCTGTCAGGGGTCCCTCCTGAGTGCCCAGTGTTTTGGGGACCCGACCTGGTACAATGGGAAGAGGAAGGAGAGGCTCAGCCTCTCCTGGTGGATGATGGTCTGTGAGGGTGAGGGCACAAACCCCCCTGGTAACCACAGGAAGAAGTACAGGTGTTCTGTTCTCGCCTTCCTCCTGGCAACCCCCACCCCAACCTCTTTGCTGGAACTTTCCTTTTCCTACTGGCTCCTTCCTGAGGTGTGGGTCTCAGCCCCCACCCAGGGGAGACTAGAGTCGGGGCTGGGGTGAGGAGGCTCAGGTGGTGGGGAGGGAGATGGGGAAATGCCCAGTGTCTCCCCTGACTTCCTTTCTGCTTCTGTCAGCAGCACTGTGACATCCCTGGGGGGAGTCCCACTCTTCCAGGTCTCTCTTTGGGATCCCCCTTCTTGGGATATCCCTCAGACCCTCTGCCCTGTCCCTCCAGGACCTGGGGAGAGGGTGTGCCCTGAGCTTTCTGATCCTCAGGCTGTGGTTCTGAGGGGCTGGCCTGGGCCTCAGGGTGTGGGGCTGGTGGAGGCTCACCTTGCTCCCCTGCCTAGGCTTCAGAAGGAAGCCCCGAGTGCCAGGCAGGTGACTTGTCACGTGCCCTCTGGGAGCCTGCTGGTCATTCCAGTGTGGCCTGTCACTGCCAGGAAGCCGGGGGGGCTGGGCTGGATGGGAGAGGGACCAGTGGTTCTGTCAGCTGTGAATGTCACTCTCCTTGTACCAAACAGAGAATTCAGCAAAGAGCCTGAGTTGATGCCCAAGACACCTTCTCAGAAGAACCGACGGAAGAAAAGACGGGTTTCTTATGCTCAGGATGAAAATAGAGACCCAATCAGGAAAAGGTAGGAGGGGCCAAAGGCCATCACTAGCTGGGGGCGCTGAGGGGGAGAAGTGTCTGTGAAGGCTCAGTACCCACTGGGCGAGTTTGATTCCGCAGGTGTTAACTGAGAGCCTACCATCAGGGGAGCAGCATCTCCCTGCAGGAGTGATGGTGGTAGAGGTGGTGGTAGACTTGGTGGAGAAGATGAAGGAGGTGGTGGTGAAGATGGAGGTGGTGATGGAGGTAGTGGTAGTGGTGGAGGTGGTGGTGGTGGTGGTGGTGGAGGTGATGGAGGTGGTGGTAGTGGTGATGGAGGTGGTGATGGTGGGGGTCAAGTTGGTGGTAGAGGTGATGATGATGGTGGTAGAGGTGGAGGTGGTGATGGAGGTTGAGTTAGTAGTGATGGAGGAGGTGGTGGTGGTGTTAGAGGAGGTGACGGAGGCGGTGGTGGAGGCGGTGGTGGAGGTGGTAGCGGTGGTGGTGTTGTGTGAGTCATACTGAGGGGCAGAGTGCCGGCAGGGCCAGCATGGCCCAAGACCATGGAGTCTAGAGTGTGGCTGTAGCGTGTACAAACACATGCTTACATTTGTGCACATACATGTTGGGGACAGAGGATATTTAGTTTGGGCTTTGAAGGATGGGAAGGATTTGAAGGATTCTCCCAGAGGTGGGTGAAGAGAGGGAAACTGACCTACCTGGGTGAGAGTGACCAGAGGTGTGGGCCAGGCAGGTTTGTTCCCAAGGCCTCTGGTTGCTCTGATTGTTCTAGGTTCTTCTAGGAGGGGTTTTGGGGTCAGGCAGTCCTGGGCATACACCCCGGCTCTGCTCCTTAGCAGCTGTATATATTTGGGTTACTTTGCCCCTCTCTGAGCCTCAGTTCCCTCATCTGTAATGGGGGCGTAATGGTACCTACTGCTAGGGCCGTCCTGGGGACTAAGCGTGGGCAAGTGCCAGGCCCCCAGCAGGGTGCTCCGCACAGTTTGACCTCAGTGGTGGGAGCTGTCTCGGGGACACTGCTTTCATTTGTGTTTTAATCTTCCTAGCTGTTCTTCGAGGACTGGGGTATTATCCCCAATTCCCAGGTAGGGAGACCGAGGCTCAGAGGGGAGCAACCCCTGGAGTCACATGGCTAGCGGTGGCAGAGCCTGGACTAGAACCCAGAGCTTT